>JAAMXU010002072.1:14192-39502 GCA_019693545.1 Chaetoceros muelleri
CTTCATAACAGGAATGTACTCGTACGGCACTGTACGTGCTAAGTGTACGTATTGTGCGTTCTACAGTAGGCAGCCTACTCTCTACAGTAGAGAGAGAGAGTACACTACTTGTACTGTATAATTTTAATAACTGGGCCATTCCCGCCCCCCTGCCCGCGGAATGTTGGGCCACCCTTACACCTCTCTCACATACAACAATGCCGAGAGCGCTTAAGAAAATCGTGAAGTGTGCCAATGATGATACCGAGAAAATTTCATCATAACTAAAGCTAGAGCGAACTAACAGAACTACAGACAGTCAGTCAGTGCATAACACTTTATACATACATAGTTCACTCTCTTTCATCAACGGTATCATCATGACAACAACCTACACCGAACCTCCCTTTGATGACGACGATCTCATTGCCGATTTCAACCATGACGATCCGGACGATTATTTCCCGCAAGACTTTGACCCAGAAGATGATGTTGATGTCCCATTTGACGACAAAAACAACCAGACGTCTCCACATCCAATTATGAATATTGGTGTGGAAGCGGATCTTGAGAATACTAATGTTAATATTAATAATGATGATCAAGTCCGTGTGGATCAAGAGGAGGAGGAAGAACAGGAAGAGGACATCGCGTTACAAAAGGACGGCGTCCCTTCTCAAATTATCACAGTGGCTTCAACTGTACCGCAATTGGAAAAGAATCTTTATTCTTTTGAACGGTGAGTGTGTTTGAAAATGTGTGTATGACGGCGGGGGATTGTAGTGCTGTATGCTGTATCCTACTGGTCATTTTCTGATGGTTCATAATACTATATGTACATTGGTACGTACTTTGCATACACAGGTACAGTGGTGGGGAAAGGAAATGGAGAGAATCTTCGACAAATCAGAACGATGTCATGGAAGCTGTATCGTGGAAACAAAACCACGGTGTCCATGACAATACAAGGGAAAGGGACGTTATGTCACGTTCGTCTCCTTATGTTAGTAGTAGTAGTAGTACTTCAAGGACAAATACTGCTCCGGAAGTACAATTGGTCAATTTTTCAAAGTGGTCATCTTCTTGTTATACTTCAAGTGGTACAAGTAGTTTTACAAGTGTTAGATTGGGAGGACGTGAAAGATTTGCAGTGTCCAAGAAATGTTTGTTGCCACCTGCCGAGTTGGAAGAGGAAGAGGTTTGTGTGAATGTGACGATTGGTTCTGGTCAAAGACTAAACATAAGGAAACAGAGCAAATATGGGAATGGTCGTCATAATCATCATCCTCATGATCATCATGTCCAAAGTAATAACAAGGAGGATAAGGATGGAGGATCTTTTTTGTTGGGTATTTCCATGGAAGAACTTACGAGAAGAGCAGATGCTATGCAAAGACAGCAAGAAAGGAAGAAACGTGTCAAGTTGTCCATGCGAAAAGAGCATCTTGAAGAATCTATTTCTAAAAATGACAAGGAGGAGGAGGACAATGATGATGATGATGGAGACGATGCCATCATGGAGGAAGAAGAAGGTCAAGAACGTGATGTGTACAAAAATGACAACAACAGCAATGGTGAGGAAGAATCGTCCAATGGTCAAAAGAGATCACGACATGATTGGAATATGGATCGATTATGGGTAGACAAGCATGCGCCGGCTCATTTCTCGGATTTACTTTCGGATGAAAGGATTAATCGAGAAGTATTGCGTGCACTGAGACAATGGGATCCATTTGTATTTGGAAAAGACCCACCTCCGAGGCCTATTTTTTATCAACAAAAAGAGTCTGAACGGATGGGCAGTGCTGCTGCTGGTACTGTCGGTGGTGGTACTGCTGGTGGTGCTAGCGGTGGAGATGACACTGACAGACAAGTAGGAAAAGGAAATCATGTCAAGGATAAAAGACCAGATGAAAGAAATAGAGTCATTTTATTGAGTGGTCCACCAGGTGTGGGGAAAACCACTCTTGCACATATAATTGCACGCCATGCTGGTTATAGGCCAATTGAGGTCAATGCATCCGATGAGAGGTCAGCTTCTATTCTTGTGGAAAGAGTGACTCGTGCCATGGAATCTTCTACTCTGAATATGAAAAGTGTATCAGGAAAAATAGATCCATTGGCTGGACGACCCAACTGTCTCGTTTTAGATGAGGTTGATGGAGCAGATGCCAAGTCATCGATATTGTCATTGGTGAATATTATCAAGGCAGAGCTTCCAAATTCTGACGGCAAAAAGAAAAGAGGGAAAACAACATATTTGCGCAGGCCAATCATATTTATTTGTAACCACAAATATGCACCAGCATTGAGACCACTGTTGTCATACGCTAGGGTATTCGATGTCTCACCTCCTACTACGAACAAATTGGTGTCCCGATTGAAGTCTGTTCTTGCAGCAGAACATATGACACTAGTTGGTGGCAGCTCCATGCTGTACGAATTGGCTGAACGTGCAGGTGGTGATATTAGATCCTGCCTATTTACACTGCAGTTTGCTGCTGCAAGGTCTAGAGAACTAGCTGACAGGAAACGAGCCAATACCGATCGTTTTGTATGTCGATATAATCTAGTGGATATAACATCCAGTCTTACTAGTGCACTGGGTGGAAAAGGAATTGGGATGAAAGATGAACGAAATGACATGGCAGGAACACTCAAGGCAATTTTTTGCAAATACAAATCGAAAACAAAGTCTTCCTCTATTCGTGATATGGAGCGCATATTGGATATTGTGGAGGTAAGATGGATATTTTACACCTTTTCTGGTCACCATTTTATTCTCTCTTTCTGATAGCACGTTTCAATCGTCTTTAGAGCTTTGGAGATTACGCAAAAACGATGGATTCTTTATTTCTTAACATTCTAAATGTATCATATATTGATCCTACGCTAGATAGATGCTGGGCCGCTCACGAGTGGCTTTCGGGCGTTGATATTTATCGTTCATTCAAAACGTCGGTCGCATCAAATAATTCTTCAGAGCTTCGCATGCTACAGAAATGGCACATTCCAAGCGCTGTTGCTGCGTGTCATTTACTTTGCCGTGTCGAAACAAGACCTGAACTATCACTGTCAATGAGACCAATGAATGACGCAACGTATCACTTAGAGGCAAATGTTAGTCTAGTGGAAAGATTCTTGGAAGGTCTATCAGTGGCATCAAAGTCTGGTATCAATAAATATCAATTTGTATCAGATGTACTTCCATATTGTTTGTGGCTCCTTTCAGCTGGTAGAGGTAATGGAGCTCTAAATCGACCCGTGTCTTCAATAGATATTTTAAACAAAGACGAGAAAGCTTCCTTTGATACACACGTGGAACTCCTCAGAACGCTTGGATTGACCTATGTTCGAGACGATGATCATAGTCGAGACTACGGTCATCATCACGATCCAAGATCCATCAAAATGCGGATGGAGCCTGATATTGATAAGCTATCAAAATTCCAAGGTGTTTCAGGTCAAAGGATGGACGTACCACCACTTTTGAAAGAACTTCTTGCTCACGCTGCAAATTTTGCAAGCATGCGAGAATCAGATGTAGGTCGAAATCACACGGGAACTCTAAACGAGGATAAAACAGATGCAGGCAATCATTCTACTAAAGCAAAAGAGTCTGCCTTGGATAAGCATCAAACCAACACTCGGGAGTATACCCCTTCGATTCCAAAAGCAACAGAATCAATATCTAATAAGAAAAATCTTGCAGCAGCAGTAAGTGGCTTTGATGTATTTTTTCGTACTGTTCTTTGTTCAACCTTCACTTGTATTCTAACTACCAATTATGATCTATATTAGAACTTTTTAGGGATTGGTGCAGCGAGGGTCAAAGCGGCCAGGAATGCAAGAAAAGCGGCACAGATTGGATTCAATAGATCGAAGAATAGCATCAAACTTTCCAATACAGGAACAGGAGTACCTCTTGAACGAGTGCTAAGGTTCAAATACCAAAAGGGTTTCACTCAAGCCGTACGCCTTCCTTGTACCAAAAAAGATTTGCTCATGTAATATTTTATTCTAAAAAACCGTAAGAGATTAACAATGTGTTTTTAATTGTCGCGCATGGAATGCTGTTATCTAACGATGATTCAATGAATATCGATAGATTCAATGAAAGAGACTAAGTTTTTACCGACATCCAAATCAGGAATTCCAAACATTAGCACTCTATCAGGGGGGCGCTTGCACTCCTTTCCTACTTCATCGTGATCACTTTTTTTAATCCAGGCCGTGCTCTCAGTAGCGGCAACAATCAATGCTTCCTCAAGAGGGAAACCTCTTGCTCCTGCACCAATGAGAGGGCATGCAACTTTCACATGGTCATACCTAAAGGCCAACTGAAGTGATGAGTGGTAGCATTCCCTTAGCAAATCGTTAGAACGCTGATCATTACTTTTGTAAAAGGGAGGAGTTGTGTGTATTATTTGGTCATAGCATTTCAACAGTGCTTCTTCACCTTGAATCGTTGCCACCGACATTCCTGTTGGACAACCTCCATGAAGTTGACGAATTCTTTTGCATTCCTCTCCGAGTTTAGTTCCACCAAGTTGATGAACAATACCGTCTACGACTGATGCCGGATAAACCATATTGGATCCTACATCCAAACCTCCCCAATTTACCGACGATTCCTTGCCAAGTTTTATTTTAAAAATATTGCTCGTCAGGAGGGTTATTTCTTTTGAAAGATATCGAGTATTCAACTAATTACTGACTCACCCAACCGAGTTGATTACTCTTTCTATCATCGTTTCTCTCAGGGACGGGCCCTCCTTTGGGAAAATACGGAAATTTAGATACACCCGTCAGCTCAGGATTGGCCGGGTTGACGAGGATGGAACATTTTGTCAATAGCTGATTTTTTCCAAAATTTGTAACTATGCAATTTGTAAACCAAACTTCAATCGATTTTTGGGTTCGATGGTTTTGAAAAGATTTCAAAAGTCTTGGAGTGGTAGCATTTTGCATTTTATTATTTATCCGTCATTATTCATGATGATTGTGTTGAACGACTAACGGTGGTTGCCCCCACCCTTGTACCTCCTTGGTATATCGTGCCTGCCTGTTGCTACTTTGTACCTATGTATGCCTATACTACAGTGTGGTGGAAAATGGACGTTTACTAGGAAACTCCGTTCCATTCCGCCCAGCGCGCCACTTTGCCTAGATGGTAGAGTGGCTCGCCAGGCGGGGGATGGGTGGGAGGGCACTTAAAATTTTTCAACTATACGAGTGTTAGCGTATTCTTTCGATACTAACTTTTCAGCACACTCTTTGAATTTTATGAAGCTTAACACGAGTGGTTCATTCGCGTCCCTTCAACGTCCAACGACCGTTTTATTCCCGGCACATGTTTCTATTCCTCCCGGTTATCATTTTTTCCTTGTTTGAATTGTATATTTTTCCTTTCTTACGTGGACTCTACTATCTCGTGAGCTTGGTTTTACTCCGAAGGGGTGTCTGGTTAATTCCTGTAATTTTTGGTAACCGGCTTTCCGTGGTTGGGCTTAATTAACTCTTTTTGACAGCGAAGCATGACGAAGGAGGGGAGCGACAGGAGGGGGGGGGTGGCAGTCAGCTGCATAACCACGTCGCTACATGGCCGCGTCGGTATCATTTTTCTCTCACAGTATTGATTTTCGGAAAAAATAACCCCCCCCCGGGGGAGGGGTGACGAAAAAGTGTCATTTATTTCATTCTCTCTGTGTTCCAATACACTGTTCCAATCAATCCAGCAGGTTCAATCAAAATATATATGACAAAAAGACCATAAATTCGATAGATGTATAAATGGAAGGATAAACAAACAATGTGACTGTGACAAATGTTGAAATTTTTATCATTGCACATGCAGGAGATCAATTGAGAAACATCAACAAAGCACATGTTAGCTTATTCCTGTCACTCAAGGCTACATGGGTGCACAATTACACATCTGACACCCATGATTCACAACGCTTTGTTGAGGCTTCTTATTATTGACAATGAGTTGACAATGACAAAATAAGAAAGAAAACAAATACAAAGTCATGTCATCATGAATGTATTTCTTTCAATTAGTTTGCTTTGTTCCCTTTTATATAGTACTTCAGTGTGTAATGCGACAGTTGCAAGTCCTCACGGTTTCCATGAAAAGCAACCCGATGGCTCGCTGACATCCAAACTGTACATTCATGGAGATGCAGGTTTCCATTATGTGACAGATGACATGGGATACGTTGTGATGCAAGATGAAAAGAAGCGGTATGTATATGCACAAGAGAATTCTACAGCATGGAACAGTTTCCATCGTAGACTCGTTCCTAGTTCCAATCCAGTCGGACGACAACATCAAAGGAGAGCTGGACAAGTTCATAAGGACCAGTATCTCCGGTACATCGTGCAACACCAACCTTATTCGCACCATCGAGTCTTACAAGCAGAAGGAATTGTTGCGTCTGGACGTGTTCCAATTACCCATGGAATATTGAACAATTTGGTGGTACTGCTTTGTTTTGCAGATCACGAAAATAGAAATCTTCCACCAATATCTGATATTGATATTCTATACAACGAATTAGGTGGCAATTCACGTGTTGCCCCATCAGGCAGTGTCCGCGATGTTTTCTTACAAAGCTCTTATGGGAAACTAGACGTCGTTTCCTATATTTATGACTGGATAGTGTTGCCTTACAATGAATCCTACTATGCAGATGGCAAAACAGGTGATAGCGACAAGTTTCTTGATGCTATTCATTACAGTTTATCTATCATAGATACCGATGATAATTTTTCATTCAGAGATTTTGACAAAAATGAAGATGGTTTCATTGATGCTATTTCTTTTTTACATACTGGATATGGAGCCGAATGGGGAGGAGTGGACTGCTATGGAACGAACTTTTACAACAGAATATGGAGTCATCAGCTAGATCTAGCTCCACGCTTTTACTGGATAGGAAAGGACATGATAACGTTGGATTCTTATCATATCAGCTCTGTATTTTTTGGTTCGTGTGGTGAGGCAATCGCAAGAATTGGAACTTTATCTCATGAATTGGGGCATTTTCTTTCTCTTGGTGATTTGTACGACCGCAAAGGTCACGGTTTAGGAGTGGGTTCATACTGTTTAATGGGGGATAGCTGGGGATTCGATGGGTCGCAATTTTATCCTGGGGTGATGTCTGTCTGGTCCAAAATGGAGCTAGGGTGGGTAAAACCTATTGATATCATTTCAGATGGAAGGTATGAATTGAACATGTCACAAACTAGCGATATTGCGTACCGTATTAATCATGGATTCCCGGAGGGAGAATATTTACTTCTTGAGAACAGACAAAGTCAAGGGTTCGATCAGTACTTAGATCATGGTGGAATTGCGATCTGGCACATTGATCTAAAGGGTGATCAAAGTCAAACTGGACATCCAGGTCAAAGTGGTTGGCCTGAAAATGGCAACCACTACAAGGTTGCTCTGGTCCAGGCTGATGGTAAATTTGAGCTTGAACGTGGTTTCCAATTTAGGGGAAAGGGAGATCTCTTCCATAAGGACATAATATACAGTATTGGCCCTTCTATCGACACGAGTTATGGCCCGTTCCCTAACACAGATTCTTACCAAAACGGCGTAATAAGGAAAACAGGGATAACTATTTTTGATATTAGCGAAAGCAGTCACACGATGTCATTTCAAGTCGCCTTCACTTCTATTATTGACATTGATGAAAAAGTGAAAGACCTGGAAAAACTTGAGACAACATACAATACAAACAGTGGAACGGCAGGCAACATGTTTTCAATTGTAGCAAAGAGAGACATTATTATTTATGGCTTTCACATACATATGTTGCCCCTGCTGAAGTCACCGTTGCATATATTGATGAAAAATGAATCTTATCAAGGTTTTGAACATGACGCTGAGTCCTGGCATCAACTGATGAATATAAACATCACAGGTAATGGGATATCTAATCCTACAAAGATTTTGCTATTGAAAAACAATGAAATTCATGTCCCAAGAAATCAGAAACTATCTTTTTACATAACCCTAGAGAGTGATGCGATGCGATATACTGTAGGAAATGCTGAAGGGCAAGTATTCTCAGCTAATGACGATCTTAGTATCCTTGAGGGCATTGGTATAAAGTTTCCATTTGGAAAAGTTTATTCTCCTCGAGTCTGGAATGGGGGTATCTTGTATGATTATGGCTTCAAACCTTCTGCCTCCCCTCACGATTTTACTTCTGAACCTTCCATTCTCCCATCTTTACAACCGACAAGTCAAACAGAAAACTCACCTTCACCATCACCAATTCACTACAAAACATTAATGACAACATTCGTCGGTGGAAGCGGATCATCTGGCAACATGTTCTCTATTTTGACTTCAAAATGTATATCAATAACTGGACTTACTATACATGTGAGTTCAAAGGATCCGTTAGTTGAAGTATGGGTTAAAGGAGGTAGTTACGAGGGACACGAATCAGAACGTTCTTCATGGAGGCTTCATTTCACAGGAGTTGTGATTGGGGAGGGAGAATTGCACATACCTGAAAGTGCTTTTTTGCCACTTAATATTCGCGATCCTGGATATTTCTCCTTCTATATCACGTTGCAAGCTGATACTGGAATGAAGTACACGGTAGGCATACGAGAGAGTAATGTGGTTTCAAAAAACGAAGACATTTCTATTTTGGAAGGTATTGGCGTTCGATACCCTTTCGGGCAATCATTTTCACCGCGTACATGGAATGGGTCTTTGACTTACAAACTCACATGGTGCAACTCATCGCCCGATACGTTGTCACCAAGAGATAGCTGTCCAAAGTCTAAGCGTTGGAGTGACTGGAAACAGAAATGTGTACCTCGTTGTAGAAGGCGCAACGGAAAAAAGTATAGCTCCATTCTTAATAAATGCGTTGAAATAAAATAATCAAACATACATTTTTTTCGTGCTCTGTATCGATCCATGCAAGAGCGAAGAACGCCAGTGCATCGTGGGGAAAACATTTGAAATGAATAATTGCGAATCAAGCGTGAGATGCCGCATTTTCAAGGATAGATACTACATCCCGGGCAGTACTTCTTTTTCTTGGATCCACCTGATAGCATCTATTCATGGCTTCGAGAATCGCCACAATTTCTTTCTCCGTACTGAGTGCATAATCCTCACTTAAACCGGGAGGGATTCCCGTCTTTACATCAGTACGTACTTTATCTATCCAACCAGTTTCATTTCGACTAGGCCTCCGTGGAGAATGCCCAACAATTATATTGAAAAGGATATTGCCAAGGGAATAAATGTCTACTTTTTCTATTTATGGAATATCAGATGCGAATTGACGTATGTTTGTCATTGAAACATGACCAACTGTACTTACCGTCTATGCTAGGTCTTTCATCCATTTCTTCAGGGGCACGCCACCACGGCTGGCTCGTTAGATATCCTACAAAGGGACATCGATCTTGTTTTATTGTATCCCAGTAGAAGAAATGGGCAATATTAAAATCGTTAATTTTGGGGATGCCTTTCACATTAATAAGTACATTCGAAGGATTTATATCGTAATGGACCAATGTTGTTGTATTAGGACCATCTACTTCGTGGATGTGTTGAACACCCTGAGCTACCATACGAGCGATCTTTAGTTTCAGCTTTAGTATGTTCTTGCCCTTCAACTTGTTCGTGTGCAAAATGAAATCTTTCAATTTGCTTATTCCTTCCTTGAATGCGGCGTATTCATTGATGACACTTTGGGCACAAAAAGCATAGATATCAATAACATAGGGAGAACTTGACAACCTTTCTGATGCAATGGCATCTTTTCGGTGGGATTCGTAATATTCTCGAAGAAAGTCCCTGTCAAATCTAGTAGAGAGGACTTCGACGGTTAATGTTGTTATTCTTTTGCACGGAAAAACATAATGGCATCCTCTCCCCTCCTCTCTTCTCTCACCTTAATGTTTTCAAAACGAAATTTTCCATAAAAGAATCGACTCTCCAAGTCTGCCTGTACCAACCCTTCCCCATAGACTTGACATTGGTATATGAATAAGGAACAGTATCACTTATTACAGTGTAGGGTCCTATTTTGATTGTACGATCTCCAATTTGAGACTGTAACAAGGGCTGATAGCCAAACTCTTCCATACTGATTTCATGTACGAGATTGCATGTTGGATAAGACTTTGTTTGCCAAGTTGCCATAGGAACGCAGTTTGCTTGATCCTTGTCCACTTCGTCCACTTGTTCGATACTTTCTTCCCCTGGAGTAACATAGAGAATGGGATCAACGGAAAATAATGTAGATTCTTGGTCATTCATCCTATTCGTACTCAAATACACTAATCTTGGTTTATGCTTCATAATCCCCACCACAGGATAATTCATAATATTGTTACTTTCTGCTGCTTTTTCAAGAAGTAACTCCATTGAAAAGATGCACACCATGACCAAAGTTACAATGACAGAAGTGAATGATACAACCGTCATCACCATGAATCCCGACACTCTGTTCTTACTTGAGGAATACTCTACTCCCGAATTGGTAGGTTTGTTAATCTGCAAACGGCCACCTAGATTGATTGTAGCAGAAGTAGGTGCAGACGCATGATGATGATCGGATAAACTATCTCCTATACTATTATTACTACTGGGAGTAGTAAAAGGTTTGTTTTTACGTTGAACAATGGTCATCTTGAGGATCTGTTAAATATGTTCTTGTTCTCTTGTCACCTCTTTCCACTTTTCTTGCCAATAATTATGAACTCTAGTCTCCAGTCTCTCTTGATCAGGGTCGTCAGGGGCAAGGTCATGACGAGCCTCGTGTTTTGGCCTTCACCGCTGCTGCCATATCTCAAGTACCTTTTCTTTCTTTGACTTTTACAGTTGAAATAATCTCACTCTTGTTGTAATTACTACTATGCACCGTATCCTCGCAAAGTAAGAGTAAGAACACACTTCATTATCTGATGTCATCATCTTGTACACCACAAGATGATGAGCTACTGGTCAAATTTTCACGTTTTGTAAATTTGGTCAGAGAGAAGAGAGCGGCCACAGTTTCATGTGTTGCAAAATAATGATTGTATGTATTACAGAACATAGACTCCACTCAGAACTCAAGACTCAAGTGATGGAAAACATGAATGATCATGATCATCCAAGAGTCTATCCTAGATTATGAGCAAATAAAAAAAATCATTGCAACCATCCCCAGTTATGATTCAACCTTTGTTCTTAGTTGCATATTTTACCTGCATGTTGAATGTTGATGAATGCTCTTTCGGTCCTCAGACCCATCCTCTCCCCTCTTCTCACCTCCGCAATCGCGCATCAGATCTCTCTGCCTTATTATCAATCATTCTACCTGCTGATGTACTCTGCACCGTAGTAGATGATTGAATGAGTAGAGCGAGTACCCTCCCGCTGACCCTGGTCGTCGGTATCGTACCTACCTACGCCTGGTACTTGTAGTACTTAGTCTAATCGAGAAAAGTTGAGTTCAAAGTTCAACGTTCAACACCACAAAACGACCAAACATAATCAAGAAATAGTCCAAGTCAAGAAAGAAGCAGTCTATTTGATTCTGAATTCATCACCAAGTGTAAAAGTGTACGTTACTTTCTTGAAGCATTCATAGGATTTTTCTATCGAGAATCTACATGCAAATATAGATCAATGTGGAGGCATTCTTTTCTGAGTTTGTTGGTGATTAGTTCAATTGTAAATAAATGTCACGTGGCTACAGGTTTAATGTCACCAGCTTCAATCGCAACAACAAGTAGCAGTAGATCTCTCATAAAATCTACTAAATTTTATCAAAACATATCACAGAATGACGAGAATGACGACCCCGTCGCACCGTTGGAAATAACGCAAAAGAGTTACGGTTCACTTTCCTCTCTGACATCTCTAGTAGGAGGTGGAGGAGACGAGGAAAATCTCGCCGTTGCATCAACATCCGAACGTCAAAAGATGATTATGGGCGTTGCTTTGTTCAGTACATACCTCACAGTGATGGGAGCTAAATGTGCTCTACCGTCGACATTGAGTATTATAACGTCATCCAATTCTGGCCTGCAGAGTTCATCCGATCCGCAGCAACTCATGTCAGTTGTATTAACCATATCGACTGGAGCAATATCTTTGGGGAAATTCTTGCTTGGGCCAATAATAGATAAATTTGGAGGGGCATTTTGTCTCAAGGTTGCTTTGACTGCTCTCATGGGATTATTAGGGCTTATTGCATCTACCAATAGTTTTCGAGTGTTTGCTTTGAGCTGGATAATGGTAGATTTTATCTTTAGCTCCTGCTGGGCTTCGTGTCTCAATGCAATTCATCATACATTTTGCGAAGAAGACTGGGCAAGTCGTATTGGTGAGTATACATACACACCTACATTTGGAAGATATTTGTCTTGCTTGTTACTCGTTGTGCACCCCTACCTCTCTGATTTGCTGCTTCGTACAATTTTAAATGTATCTTCTGAAATATAGGGTTGCTGGCGGTTGCTGGGAGGGTTGGTAATGCTTTATCATTTTTTACATTTGCATACATTCTTCAGTGGGCTCAAAATTTGCACTCTACGACAAGTGATGTCAACAAGTCATGGCGAATGGTATTTTGGGCTTCGTCATTGATACAATTGATTCCTTTACTGATGCTGAAATGGTTTGATAAAGTATCATTTGTTTTGTCTGACGGGGAAGATCAAATTTCATCGTCAAATGATATAAACAGATCAGGACATTCTTCGGGGACATCCATAAGAGAGTCAGTCATGTTACTAAGGGGGGAAATGAAGAAACTTCCATTTTGGATGCATTTGATATCCCGATCATGCCTCATGGTGGTGGCGTCATTTCTTTTATTTGTCCCTAGCTACATGACGAATGCTTTTGGAATGAATAGTGCTTCTGCAGCTAGAGTAGGTTCTCTGTATGCTCTAGGATCTTTATTGTCGGTTTCATTTGGGGCGAAGGTTTTTTCTACCTCTCGGACTAGGACAAAGCTTATTGCGACAATTTCACTTTTGGGCGCACTCGTCTTATGCTCCCTTTTGCACATGGCTTATATTTCAGGTGCGATTTCTGTGACTTCCATCGGAGGAGCGCTATCAATGTTCCTATGGGGATTATCTTTCTCAATTCCATTCTATATACCTCCGTCCATGTACGCACTTCGACATGGAGGTCGAAAGTCTTCGGCAACGATTGCGGATGCCTTCGACCTGGTGGGTTTCATGATGCTGGCTTGGTTCAATGGATTTGTTGCAAGTCGTCAGCAGGATATCTTGAGCTCATGGTTGTCGACATTTGCCATTCTCACAACATGTTCACTATTATCACTGTTATCTTTGTCAGTTGCATTGGTATCAGAGTTTTAGTAAAAATCTTTCTTAGTAAAACGAAACTGTTGATAAAATTCTTTAGGTTATTACGTTCTTCAAAGCAATGAGTACACGAAGGACTGCAAGCACGCTGTGACATACTTGTGGAAACTGCCAATTTGATCAATATCCACAAAAGCTGCTCCCTTGAAATTATAACACCTTTTGAAAATCAATCAACAACTTCAGTTTTGGATCACACTTGTTTTCGAACCACATCAATAAATGACAGCTTCTTGCCCCAAGTGGGCACAGATGCCACGGGAGAAGAAGATTTCTTTTCTGATGGGGGAGTAACTTTGTCAACAGGAGCCGACTCAACTACCGGTTCTACTACCACGTCGTCTTTCACCTCTTTTGATGTAGGACCATGAACTTCAACTTTATTGGAATCCTGTGTCACAGAAAGTTTTGCGCCCCTTTTCATCTTTCCAGTATCATCATCAGATGACTTTGTGGGATTTTTGTTTGCACAATCACTGACATTACTTTCTGGTATATTAGAAAATCCAGCAGCTGTAGCTACTTCAGGATCTCCAACTATCTTCTGCGCCGCCGCATCTTTTGGGTCCTGAATATTCAAGTTTATGTCAGTGACTCCCTTCACTAAATCAGCATTATGCGGATCTGCGGAAGAAGGCACTTCCATTGGAGCACGATTATCTTCATCTTGAGTCGAAGTTGGCTTATTCTTTGCAAGAAGAGCAGCCGCATAACCAGATATTGCCACTGTTGGAGGCTTCTCAGATGCACCTTTTCCTTTCACAGGGGAACTCGGCGTCAGTGCAGGAAAGTGGTTAGCATCAAATGTAACATCTTCTCGTCGTTCACTGCTGTCATTATTTTGATTCTTGCTTTTATTCTTACGTCTAGTTGTCTGTCCACCACCGGATAAATCAGACATGTCATTTTGTGAACGGTTACTCGTCATTTTCGACGACTCTTTTTTGACATTAGATGTTCCATTCTCTGTTTGTTTTAACTGCTCCTTTGACCCCCTGCGTGTCATATTTCCCGTACCGGAAGCAGCATTCCTGTTTCGAACCTTGCGATTCTGTTTCGAATTGTCGGGCTTATTGGTCCTCACATTTCCACCATTGGGCTGTTGTACCGATTTCTTCTGACCACCATCATAAGGCGCAGGTCGACCGCAATTAGCGGCAGTGCCGCGCATCGCGACGGGATTCCCAGGCTGAAAATATTTATGAGGACCGCTAGCCACCGTTGTTCCCACATATGTGTAACCTGGATAAATTTGCGCATACTGCATAGCTGATGCACCCGAAAGAGGCGGATGACCCTGCATTGGAGTATACATGTATCCCGCCTGAGCATAATTTGCAGGAGGAGGAGGCATATTGCGAAAAGGATAACTGTAAGTTGCAGGAGCATATCCTGGTGCAGGGACGGGAATACCGTGCGGAATCGGATGCGACACTGGAATACTTGGTGCGTAATGAACAGGCCCCGAATGCGATTGCGATCGATCTATCATGGCCGGACGAGTAGGACTTCCGGTCAAATTATTGGCATTTAAACCTCCCTGAAGCTGCGGCTGCTGCCCTGGTCCATTTGCTGATTTGATTGGAGAGTTTGGTGCTGAAGATCTAACACCCATATCCGGCATGGACGACACGCTCAACGACCTAGGTCCAAGAGGCACTGGTCTCTGCTTTACACTTTGATCCAATGGCGGAAGTGGTAGAATAGGACTGATCCAGGTAGCATCCGGTGTGACATAGACAACTGTGCTTCCTTCTAGTGCTCGCCTCACAAGATGCGGATCCACAGGTACATTGAAACTTATACAAATATTTTGTACTTTGGGGAAGTTGCATATCACAGAAAGAGGAACAATTGTACCTCCGTATTGAGAAAGAAGATTCCGCAAGTAGGTATCACGGGAAAGATTTTGTGGACTAAAATAAAATTCGACTTGCGAACGCAGACGGGCCATCAAAGTTTCTGTGGAAGTGACAGGACTCACACTAGCACCTGGTGGGTTAGCAGCAGATGATTTCGTGGCAACCGGAGTTGGATATTCACCCTCGGAAGAACCTTGGCCCTCATTCGTTAGTGGCGATGCGCTGGTGGATGACATGATGGTAAACTTTTTTTTTCAATCACCGCGTATATCGATTTATATCCTAAAGTATGTTTTCTTGTGCTTGGTTGGTTGTTCGATAATCGCGAATTGCACTCGTTCCGTGCAATCGACCTCTCAATACACTATCAATCGTTTCCGGAAAAGACAGTTTAGAACAGTAAGTATATATATCAACTGCACTGCGTACTTGGTCAAACTTATGCCGTTGAAAAGTTTCAAATCGCACGATAACCTGATCTTTCCAGCGCAAATTATTCAGAAAATTAAGCCCCGAGAACAAATGAATGCAACAAAGAGTCCGGACTGTACGTACAGAAGGAAAATCTTTGGTGTTTTGCTTTCTCTATATTTCTGTCCGATGCTCAATCGTACAGTACTTACAAGGTCTATGCAGTGTTGTATGTCTTTGCAGCAAAAATCCTTCGCTCTCTTGAGAGGGGATAATCGATAAAACAAGAGAATTCTACACGGGAGACGCTGTAAACAGAAACACTGGTTCGTTAGCGATCAAGCGTTACGTGCGTGCAGCGCTCAAGGAGCAAATTTGCAAGACATCAAGACGCAGCGAACCTCCAGACGACGATGAACAACATACACTTCGCATCGAACCAAGCAGAAAGCAAGAAGACAAGAATGAAGATGATTCCAAACGAAACTTAACCGCTCTGTGCTAGCTAGGCGCTTTATGGCCGAACGATACAGTCTCAGACCATTTCTTATTTGTGCATTCGATTTCATTGTGCAAGAGAGCAAAAAAGACATTATACTTACTTACTCTATCTAGATCCTAGATCCTATCTAGAGTGACCAATTAAGAGGAACGAGATACGATGCGTCGTTGTTGATGAATTATATTAGAGTCCGGGAAGTGGGGAGTTAGAATTATTTTTTGTGAAACACACAGCAACTGCACATTCTGCGCGTGTACTATTGTGTTGTGTTCACCCATACACGTACAGTACAGTATTTTGTATTTTAGCTTTTTTCGCTGTAGTGCCTACTGCTGTTAACCACGTACGGGGCGGTATTGCTTATTCCAACGCAATACATCCGGTCCATACTGTACTACTGTAATGCTACAACCAACAATAGGATGTTAGGCATAAGTAGGATGCGCGATCTACCTTTGGGATGCCTAACCAATAACCTGGATGGTGGTACGGTACCGGTACCAGGTACCGTACCGACCACCTGTACCCTGCTGAGTACAGTACAAAGCATTGTTGATCATTGTGAATCGAATGTCCATCGTAAGTAACAAAACATCATGTTAAACTGTACTGCATTACTTGTGAAGCAGTAAGAGCCACATGATGATGAGAATAGTTAAAAGACTACTGGTACTACCTAGCACTTTTTCAACAACATGCAATCTCCCTCATCTCAGTTCTAATCTGTGCTGCTGGTGTGCTCATTCTTGTTCATATGCCGGCGGTATGTTTTGGTGGAGGAAGGTTGCTCCAATCCTTTTTTACTCATGATGATTGTCTTGGTGATTATCATTAAAATCCCATGACTGTTGGTACTAGGCAGAAGGACAAGAAGCAATTTCAATAAAGGTAGGTGTTGGGGGTGGTGGTGAGCACGCACCATCGATTCAAAATAAATCTGCATTACTAAATTACTTGCTGCTTGGCAGAGGATTGAATCCTACAATTCTCATCTCCCAAATATACATCATCTCCAATTTGATCTTGTAAGTGTTGATGAGATATTGATTCAATACCTCCAAGATCGTCCAGCATCTTGCATAAAAAATAATTCAATACATTAAAAATTTTCAATGTGTTTCCCTGAATGCCACATGAATGCATGTCAAAAGTCCAGAGATTATTCATATCCAATATAGGTAATTCTTCATCAAGTAGATTACCTTGATGCAGAATAATCTTTTGTACCAAACCAATGGCTCCCTGTTGCACACGAATAAATGTATTGGTAAGATGTATATTAGCTGAATTGACTGCTTTTCTCTCCATCCTTTCATCATCCATTGACTTTATAATTTCCTGCAACTTTGACCCATTTGTTTGCTTATGCAACACTGAAGAGGAAGAACAAGTAGAAAGCAAGTTACTCAATTGCAACTGAGAACCTGCCAATCTATTTTTCATAGTGACATAACGACCTTCTACTTCCTTCTTTTCCAAAAGTAGCTTCTGTTTCTGATCTTTGTGGAAGATAACATTTTGAATGATTTCTGTGGAACTATCAACCCCTGCTATCTTTTTCAAAAACTGAATGAATGCTTCTTCTGATGATGAGTCACTCTTACCAGTAGCCACATTATTTTCTACCATTTTTTTACTGATATTTGTCAGCTCAGCTTCTAATTCCAGTATTCTTTTACGTTTCTTCTGCCTTTGTGACTTTCTTTTCCCTCTAATACTGGTAGAAAATGAATCAATTGAGTCATCACTCCCTTCTCCTCCTACCCTGATATCATGTCTTTTTTCTATGTTTATATGACTTTCTTGCTTTTGTCTCCAATTCTCTATTTTTCTAGCACTTGTCACTTCTGTTTCCTTTACTGTCATCTCTTGCTTTCTATATGCTCTTTCCTTCTGAATGGAAATAGTTTTATTCTCATATTCTTGAATGGCAACTGTTAAAGTGGACTCTGCATCTGAAAGTAAATTCACACTTTGAACCCTTTTAGTTTCAAAGGAAGAGATTCTATTTGAAAGATCACTTATGCATGAATCGATTTCTGAAGCAATCTTAGTCTGGCGCAAATGAATGTAATTGAGTTGCAGCCGATAGTGCAATTTCATTTCACAAGCTTCAGTCACTTCTTCAATGTCACTCCTGAGTTTTGAAAGTTGTTTAGCTCCATTGTCTTTGCCTTCCATCATATTGGCCAATGAAGCTCCTTCTCTTTTGAGTTCTGATAAAACATCTTTTTTTTGGGATAATATAGACTGTAACTTGTCAGATTTTGCTTTGTATTCATTATACTTTCTAGCACAAAATTTCACACTTGCATCCAAAGAAGCAAGTTGATTATTTGGTGATATTTCTTTCACTTGTTTATTTGACGTTTTTCCACTCCTTCCCCTTGTGAGTATCATGCGAGAAGCAAGCTGTGGTTTCTTCCCTCTTTGGTTATTGTTGAGGTGAGCATGGCGGTTGTTATCATGCTTTTCTTTCATAGTTTTTGTTAGAGCAACACATTCTTTCTTGACAGCACCGACCCCTCTTATTATGCGGTATCTACAGGCTTCCCATGTCCAAAACCACAATTAATGACTCTAGACTTAATATCATGACTGAAAAGTCATTTGTTGTTGGCATGATATTCTTCATAGAAAATGAAGGTGAAAAATAATACATAGAAAAATGAATATTCAATAGCAGGTTACTTCTAATACTGCTGCTGTTGATACTATTGTTTATATGCTATTGTTGTTGAAGAGATAATACCATGACAAGACAAACCAACACTGATATTGTATATCCGAAAATCTATTTTTTCTCCTATTTCTTTCCTCCTATGTTATCTGGTAACTGCACTTTGGTATACTGGAACAAGGTATTTAATATTAATGAATGCATCGTCCCCTCCGTTGATTTCAAATTGTTCCAAGGTGTCCATTATCAACTTCCCTAAATCTCCATTTTTCTTACGGCTATAATTGATTCTGTCCCCCATGTTCTCATTTTTTCGTATGAAAATGTTTAAAACAGGCAATATTTGTCGATAATAAGGCACAAGTGCTCGCCCAATCAGGTTTTCCCCTTTGATGCCACAATTCACTAGCACTTGCAAAACTTGAAGAACTTTTATTATGACACACTGATTTCTTGTATTAAGAGCAGTTTTTATTGGTATTATAAGTTGTGGGATAACTGGCAAGACTTTATCTGGTGCACCTTGTATCATATCATATACTCCTTGCTCAGAGAGGAATGCATAAGGTTCTTCTGTTTCACGTAAACCATCAAAGAAAATTGGCAAATAATGATGAAAGTCTATTTCTTCAATAACAACTTTCCATGCAATTTTATTTTGCACACCTCCATGGTTGATCTGTACAGGAAGATCACCTCTCTCATAGAACCGTCGAAATTCAGTATTTGGAGGATTAGGTCGCTCTGAAAATGCTGAAAAATGCATTTCTCTGTTTTTTTTATCTCTTCCCTGCAAAGCATTTATGTTCTCATCGGGAAAATCAGGTGTGGAATCGACAACTTTTGGTGGAAGAAGTGTACCTCCAACCCCTGTATTCTTCTTAATGAAATGCTTTGGAGATCTCTTAACAGTTTCCTTGTTAAAGGAAAATGCACTTTTATCTATTGATTTCACAGGGAGAGCGTCATGACCTCCAGGTCGAGACTTGTGTAACAAATCCAAGTTTTCTTGGTGAGAATAAACAATAATGACACTTACAATGGCATCATTTCTTTGCTGATTCTTTTCTCCTTACCTTTATTTGGGATGTATTGGTTGCATCAAAGCAAGAACCCGTTTGCACAAATATAACCTTTCTATTGTGCATTTTGATATCATTCAACATTTTTCCATTATTGTTCATAACAAATGCCATTTTTTTATGCAAAATATTGTTCCAAGGATTCAACTCAAGACTAATAATTCCCTACTGGTAGTGGCATAACTTAGAAGAACACAGTAACTCTCTTGCTCTAGCAAACTTTCATAATACCTAATGTACCTTAATATTTAAGTAATAATCTTTTGTGCCCACAGCTTTTTTGCTTTTTAATACCCCCTTTGATTGCAAATAATGGAATTTTATTTTGTGGATGGTGACAACAACAGGACTCTTTAGTTAGAAGTCAGAAAACTAGTATTATTGTTGGCTTGAACAAGAGCACTACTATGAAAATGCAGGTACTCTTGGTGAGGACAGAAATACTCAACCATCATCCAACTGATAGAACACATATCTACGGTGAAAAGGTTTTGTGAAGTAGAAGGCACGACATAGCATTACATAAAGAATAATATATTTTTGATAAAGACACCAAGCAAAGAACTCATGCTTGGCTGATACGAAAGAATAATCAAATTATTCCAATTGGGAATGATGAGACTCTTGTTGTAGATAAATCTTGTTGATGGGTTGATGCCTTACAGTTGGCTTCCAAGGAGCATGTGAATTCCAAACAGTCTTTTTTAATAATTTGTGTAAGGTCATGGTATTTTCCCAGCATTAATATAAATGGTAGGGTTAGGATTCTCACTTAGCTGGTAGCGTGCTGGTTGACATATTGTCCCCAGGCAAAACTTGTCCTTTTGTTAGTTACTTTGTTAGAATGCTTCGTCTGTTGCCTTACTTCTTCCTTAGCCACGTCTTAATCTGAAACAAGTTTTCCCTTGGAAGTAACCTGAATTTAATTCAACTAGCACTGTTACTTGGTGTTGACGGAGATCTTAAGGTGCTCTCTAATAGACAACAAAGGGACAACAAGGTGGTAAGGAGGACAATAATTATCAATTGAACATGAATAGATTCATAAGGTACAACTGTCTTGCCTCACCTGATTGAAATGATTGAAGATTAGTATAAACTTATAGAGGGACACTATGCAAAGGTTGATTCCTAATGACATTTTGATGGTTTTCACCTGAAAAGAAGGAAATAGATCACAGTACCTTCAAGATAGTACTTGGGAGAATTAATGAAAAATATGTAGCACCAACAAGACAAAGCAAATGGCAACAGATGCCAAGGCCAAAACTATCACAAACTTTTACTGAGAGTTATGAGCAATTTATTTTTGTTGGTTATCTAAGTTGTTTTGAGAACGTGAGAAACTATTTATCTTTGTTCTAGTAATTTAAGTCATTTTGAGAACTTGAAATTATATCAAAATCTACTGTCTTTCTACTTCTGTTGTTATCATGTAGTGTACTGGTTGCTAGTGGTCACACAACAGCAACTCTATCATAATTGACCTACTATTGTGTTATCTCTAAAGATAGTGTATGCCTAGTAGCACAATTCTTGATAGCAGCATTGCTTGAATGACCGCAAAATATGTGTGCTGCTGTTGGAAATGCCTGTGTGAATGCTTGTTGCAAGGAGAAAATTTGGACTGTTGCTGGTATTGAGTTTGGTAGCAAATCAGGAGGTTCAACAATAATTATGGTTAGAGCGTTGTATGGTCTGAAAACTAGTGGCATCATGGGCTGCACTGCTAACTGAATCACTTGTTACCATGGGATATCAACCTACTGAGACTAATAGAAATGTTTGGATCAAGCTATCAGTAAAGCTGAATGGCTATAGGTACTATCACCAAATAATTTTGGTTTATGTTGATGGCATTTCACACATTTCACATGATCCTAACCCTGGTATTGAAGCACTCAAGAAGCTTCATGAGTTTAAAGAAGACAGTGTTGGCCCTCCAAAGTGTTATTTAGGTGCTAACATTGAGAATGTGCAAGTTAGTGATAACCCGAAATATTTGCAGTTTCTAATGAAAGTTATGTACATGCTGAGGATATAGATTATGTTGAGAACATGCCGAAGGCTGATGGCTCTCTATCATTGAAGGTTTACAGGGACCAATGTAAATGTCCTTACCCTTCCATTTATCATCAAGAGATTGTTATTTTTGCTCAGATTCGATTTGGTTTTAAAACTCTTGGGGCTCGCAGTGAGTTGAACTCTGTTCAATAATCTTTCGTTCTTTTTAATCCATTCTTTTTCCCTTTTCCGCAATCGAGAGTTGACCATGACAGATTGATCTTTCAAATGAATTTACTAATTCTGATATGTTCAAAGGTATCAAGGTGTGTTATGATGGGCTATTGAATTAGGGTGCTGCTTGAATATTATTACAGAAATCAGTTGTCTTTCCCAGCACATGTGTGAAACATGATATGTTGGTCACCTTGACACAGTGTACACTATCTTCACGTTCTTGTAGAGCAATATGAACAAGAATAAAGAACATCTTAAATTTGATCATGCTGTCCCTTTTATTGTTACAATTTGCAGAATATGGACCATAGGAAGGAGTTCTATCCTGACACACAAGAGCCGACTCCTAGAAACATGCCTGAGCCACTTGGCAATCTTGTTGATGCATCTGGTTATGTTGATGCCAATCATGCTGGTAATCTTGCAAATAAGAGATCATATTCTGGTCTATTGATTCACGTGAATAACTTACCCATCCTTTGGTACAGAATGTGTCAAACTACTACAGTGGAAACATCTACTTTTGGTTCAGAATTTGTTGCATTTTACATTGCTACTGAAATGATTGAAGTGTTGCATTACAAGCTTGCTTTACATGTTTGATGTAGTACCGCGCTAATGGGTCCAACTAATGTCTTTTGTGTGATAATATATTGGTTGGCACTAACACAAGTGTACCATTACCAATCAGTGCTTAACAACAAGAGACACAGTGCAATTTGCCACCACCACTCTTCCGTGAGCAGAGTGAAGCGTCATCAACGATTGCGGTTCACCTCCTAGTACGGAAGGCCACTAGGATAGTAACTACTCGTATTGATAACGAAATAGAATTCGATAAACTTAAACACCATCATTTGCAAACAATGATTGTTCAACCTAAAACTTGGAAAACATTTATTGAAAATCATCCTGAGAGGAAAAATCTAGATGCTAACATGACAAGAGTATCCAAGGCTTTCTCACCAGCCAAAACTCCTGCTGAACTACTAGAACTAGCATTGGGAGCCGATCCTTCTATCTTCCTTGTTTTACCCTTTGAAACTGTAGCCCCTTCCGTCATTCACCATGTGTCCAAAGTTTTCAAAAGTCCTTTGTCAAACGAAGCGAATGAACATTTTTGCCTTATGGGTTGGGATGAATCAGCTGCTGCAATCAAGATTAACCCAGACAACTTCTTTGGAAAACTAGTTTCAAATCAAATTGAAGGTGAAAATTCTAACAAGGTGAATAAACTCAGGGTAGAAGGACTACGAAATGCCCTAAACAAGGATAACTTCAACAATGACCCAAGAAACATTGTTATTGAAGATGAAACAATTGAACTGAGAAAGTGCATTCCACTCACCCCCTCAATTGCATCACTCTTCTTTGATATCGAAGCCGAAGATCCTTATGAAATCGGAGCCTTGCTGGCAGAGAAGATCGATAGTATTGAACGCGATGTGAATCACAGCCTCTGTGAAATCATAGCATCAAGCAAAGGGAAGCAAATGATAGACGAGATACTCACTTGGTTGTGGTATGCCCCCAAAATTGCAGATAGTCAATTGCCCAATCGCTCATCCCAGGAGCAGAATTGATAAAGCAGCAAGGAATCTCCACTCAAATGCATTATCCAAAAATGCGGACAACAGACAAGAATCTAAGGAGAACACGGGAGAATTTGCGACGGTCATCGCATCAGCATTGGAAAGACAAGCGGCGGACTCAACACTCCAATCCAGACAGATGGTGGCGGCCCTCCAGGAACTAGCCGAAGCCAAGAGAGATGGATCAAACAATACATCCACCTCATCAGATAAAGGATTTTCCAAATTGCCAAACTGCATCCAAAAGTTCTTACTCGCAATGGCTTCTCAAGATCTAGAGGAACCAGCACCAGAACTTCCAAAAAGCGGACTAGATATGCTCAACATGTCTCAGAAACATGCAGCAATAACCCTGCCCAATTTGATGCGAGTAAATGGTAGATCATGCGCAAGACTATCATCGTCATTTACTCAAGATGTAACATCCCTGTTATGGTTTGACCACAGTGACCCATTCACGGGTCTATCAACTTGTCGCATGGCTCCACTGATTCAATCCCTTGCATCAAAGACAACGGCAGCAAAGAAAGCGAAGAAATTGGAGTTACTAGAGAGACTTGAAGTAGATAGACATGAAGTAATCGAAGAGCTAATGGATGACTCCCTGTTCAGGCCATCAAGTGCAATGGATATGATTCATAACATAGAGACAATCCAGGGAATCCTTGAAATTTACGTAGATGCACAGAGTGCAATAATTCAACAGATATTCGAATTTACATCAGAAATGAAGAAGAAAACAGACAGCCTAGATCAAACGGCAATTTCAGATACAAACTTCTTGACGAAAATTCAATATTCCTTTGACAAACGATTGAACGAGTGGATGGACACAATTTATCAACACTCAGAAAATTTACTGGAAGTGGATCACTCATTAATTGACTTCATGACAATTGATAGAAACATCAAACATGATTGTTTCTTTGTCCCTCTACCACCTGAACTTCGCCCTAAAAATAAGCGTCCGTTATCAGAAATACTAGAAGATGGAAAGAATGCCAATGGTGATAACCCCGATGGAGAGCATAAGGACAAACAGAGAAAAAGTGTCACCAACAACGATCAAAACCCAAGCTGGAAACTGAGAGAGAATGAATCATGGGAGATATTCAAAAAGGATCCAAATAAACTGAGGCCCTCTTCAGTATGCTTCATGTATCACATCCTAGGATTTTGCCCACAAGGGGACAGTTGTAGGCAAGCCAAGAGCCACAAGAAATTGACAAATGCAGAGCAGATCAAGAGAACAGATGCATTTATTGAAGATTGTAGAAACAATGCTAAGCCTTGACGGTTCAGACAAGAACCGTCGGGTTGCCTGTCCTCAATGAATCAATTGAGGCCCCACGCAACGATCCAATCGGCCTCTTCACATCCAAATCCATTTGTAAAAATGTCCCTGCCAATCAACCCCCAAATCAAGATTCCAGCCAGCAATTCAATCCAAACCAAGCCCGAATATGCATTTGATGTTCTAGGTAAGTCGGAAGTTCAGGAATGGTCTCCATCGTAAGGGGAATTGAACTAGGCCGCACCTTGAACGGCTCATTTTGCTACCATCAACGGTACACATTAAAA
>JAAMXU010002085.1:0-14181 GCA_019693545.1 Chaetoceros muelleri
AAAGTCCCAACCTGTGATGGTTAGCGATAGCTAACTCATCGAAACAGCCTTGACATAACGCATAACGGATTTAGGATAGCTCTGGGTGACGTAGAGTGTTTTTAGCTACGAAGTCCCCGTGTAAAATACACTTAGCGATAAATCTTTTCACTCGAACATCCAACTGCCAAATCCACCTTTAGTTTTAACACACAATATAATAAAATATTAAAAATATACTTTTGATTTGGGAGTTGTCTTTAATTAATCCAAATTATCCCTTCGCAATAATTAGTGCCCAATCCCCGAGGTCATTATCAATTCGAGGCAATTGACGATACACCTCCTGGATTTTCTCAGAACCAGCCTTCAACTGGTGGGTCAAGCATACTCTAAAGACGCGTGACCGCATTATAGGTAAGGTTCAATCTCGTTATTGGCGTACTACTCACAAATTTGGAATTAAACTCCCCAAGACAGTTGAAGAAGCCTACCGGTTGGATGAGGAAACGGGGACCACCTTCTGGAGGGATGCAATAGATAAGGAACTTCAGAAGGTACGCGTCGCTTTTGAGAAAACCAATGTCTTGGTAGACGATATGCGATCCGGTCAAGTGATGCCGGGTTATCAAGAAATCGGATACCATTGGGTGTTTGATATCAAGATGGATGGCAATTTCACCAGGAAAGCACGCCTTGTTGCAGGAGGACATACGACTGAGACCCCTACTGCCATGACATATTCAAGTGTAGTATCTAGGGATAGCATCCGCATTGCTTTCCTCTTGGCCGCTCTCAATTATTTACAAGTGTGTGCAGCAGATGTTGGGAATGCGTACTTGAACGCCCCCTGCAAGGAGAAGATATGGACTGTTGCCGGTATAGAGTTTGGTAGTGAGGTCGGCTCCGTTATGTTGATTGTGAGGGCACTCTATGGATTGAAGTCTAGTGGAGCATCTTGGGCATCCATGTTGAGTGACTCTCTTAAGGCCCTTGGGTACAACCCATCCGAAGCAGACCGAAATGTATGGTTGAGGCCTGGCATGAAGGAAGATGGTTTTAGGTACTACCAGATGATCTTAGTGTACGTAGATGATATCCTCCATCTGTCCCACGAGCCGGAAGTTGTAATGGATGCTCTACGCCGGAGTTATGAGTTGAAACAGGGCAGTGTCGGCCCGCCTGCTAGATATCTCGGTGCGAATGTAGAACGGGTGCAACTTGAAGATGGGCGTGAGACTTGGGCCATGTCAAGTAGAGATTATATTGAATCTGCAATTGCAAATGTTGAGTCAATGAGGAAGTCGGACGGTGAACCACCACTCAAGATTTACGGGGACTGTAAGCGCCCGTACCCGAAGGATTATCGGCCGGAAATTGATGTCTCCGATGAACTGGATCAAAAGGGCATCCACCGATACCAAGAATTGATAGGGATCTTGAGGTGGGCGGTAGAATTAGGTAGAGTTGACATTATGACCGAGGTTAGTTGTCTGTCTCAACACTTGTGTGCTCCTCGCGTAGGCCACCTGGATGCTGCCTATATGATATTTCGCTTTCTCCAGAGGAACATAAAGAAGAATACAGGTCGGATAGCATTTGATCCCGTCATTCCACCTTGCGTAGAGGGTGATATCGGACCGGATGATGTTGTGATTGACCATTGGAAGGAGTTTTACCCAGAAGCAAGAGATGAGTTGCCACCCAACATGCCCGAGCCACTAGGAAATCCCGTAATTATAGCCACTTACGTGGACGCTAATCATGCCGGGAATTTAGCCAACCGGAGATCCCACACTGGTATATTGATATATGTCAACAACTCGTTGATTCATTGGTATAGCAAGCGTCAAAATACGGTAGAGTCATCATCTTTTGGATCAGAATTTGTAGCATTGAGGATAGCTACAGAGTTGGTAAGTGCATTGATATACAAGCTAAGAATGTTCGGAGTACCTGTCGAGGGCCATGCAACTATATATTGTGACAATAAGTCGGTCGTCACGAATGCATCGGTCCCTACCTCAGTCTTGAACAAGAGACACAATGCAATATGTTACCACAGAGTCAGGGAGGCGCAGGCGGCTGGAATAGTTAATGTATTGTGGATAGAAGGGAAGCATAATCTAGCTGATTTATTGACTAAGACGACGTTGGCCAGTAATGTGAAGCATGATATTGCTGATTGCATATTTTCCAATAATGCGGTGGTGGTAGAAGATGGCGCGTAGGTTTCCGGCATGGGACGAACATGTCTAGGTACCTCCTGCACTACTGAATACAGTAGCGTTTAAAGCAGGTCGATTAGTCTGGAGTATAGTGCTTTGTTGGTTGATCTAGTTTAGTTTCAAATGTCCATCTTCCGATTAAACATTTGCGGGGACTGAGCAAATATGACTGTAGGTGATTCGCGCATATATCTGGCGCGGGCTTTTATTATATGGTGGTTGAAGTTCCAAATGACTGGGTTGGTTGTTGAACTATATAACTTATAATTTCGAACATTAGATCCTTCATCTCTCTATCTTTAGATATATTGCCCTAATATATATTAGTTGCCCTTTTACTAGTAAGTACAGCCAGTTTTGTTGACGAGAGCCAGACGGTCCTCAACACTTCTCACAAACATCTTTGTCTCGAAATGGATAAGTGACACGGTTCCAACTGGTCAAATTTTACAAAGGAGACGACACAGTATTTCCTCCAGATGTCCACGATGTAATCACTGGGGTGAAGATAGAATACATATCCTCATGTGTTGGCATGTGGGAGCTACCTCCATTTGGGAAAAAGGGATAGTAGTACTGCAACAAATCCTCTCTCGAGAAAATACATGTCCAGAGATACAACACTTCTTCATTCAAGAGCTATCCGAGTATCGTTGAACACCAAATACTCGCGTCCTACAAGAATATTCCCAACCTTGGCAAGAAGATTTAGAATGAACTGGATGGGACAATGTTCTAATAGGCCTTCTCCCAAATAGTCTGATTACTCGGCAACAAGACTACTATACGGCAATACATTCAAGGAAAAGTGGCTCTGTATGGGCGATGCACATTATACATCAACTGTGGACGACCATCACCAGGAACATGTGGTTAGGAAGATGTGCTGCATTACACCAAAAATCAGTTATCAATTCAGCTCTAAGCGCTCAGCTCTTAGATATGGAAATAGAGGTAGAATATGACGCTGGATGCCAGAATCTTCCGGAGAGTATCAGAAAATGGTTTCGACCAACAAAAGAACAAATTTTTTCACAATCATTACAATACAAAAAAGGATGGTTGTTGATTGTGAAATCGGTAAAAGAATCAATGGAGATCACAGACTACAGTATCTTTGCGAGTTCACGCTCAATGCGAAGGTGGATAGGATTTAAACAATGACGGATATCTAATGTAGGAGGGTTTTAATGAGGTCCGTGAGATACTCTTTCCCTCCTATAACTACAATATCCTAAACAGATACACCCAACATCAATTGGATGCATCGCTCACTCGTTCAAGTTGTCTGAGATTCAATTTCAGAGGATGAGGCGAGTATAAAGCCGTCGGCATAGATTTAGAATTGACTAAACTATAATCAATGAGTTATTTATTTATAGATGACTTAATATGTCAAAGTCATTTTGAGGTTGGTGTTGCTTCCTCGGGCCTATTATAGCTCTTTTAGGTTCTGAATACTGTAACTGGTTTGAGGCAGAGTTAGTTGGAGGCTGCCTCAAATTACTTGAGGACAGGCAACCCGACGGTCCCTGTCTGAATAGTCAGGGTCTGGCATTCTTCCTACAATCTTCAATAGAGTCATCTGCTTGTTTGATTTGGGCCTCATTTGTTAATTTACTGTGACTTTTTGCTCTAGGACACTTGCCTCCTTGTGGGCAATTACCAAGTATGTGATACATGAAGCACACTGATGATGGACGAAGCTTGTTAGGGTCTTTGTTGAAATGTTCCCATTTTTCCCCATCCTTCAGTTTCCAGTCTGGATTCTGATCCTTGTTAATTGCACCTTTTTTTCTGTTTTCCTTTCTCTCTGTTGGGCCAGTTGACAAATCTGAGTCCGGGCTGGTATCCTTTTCCTCCATTTTAACCGCGGATTGTTTGTTTTTGTTCACTCTGGACATAAGCATAGAGGAAGTTCAACATGAAAACTACCATGCTTGATGTTTTTATCAATTGTGTTGAAGTCGATCAGAGAGTGATCTACTTCTAAGAGGTTTGATGAATGTGTGTACATTTCACTCATCCATTCATTAAGTCTCTCATCGAATGTGAATTGGATCTTTGTGAGAAAACTTTCATCAGATGAGGCTTTTAGATCCAGTTTGTCCTGTTTCTTTCTGAGAATTGACACTAGGTCAATGATTCATTGAACTATTGCACTTGCTGAGCCGAGATAGATTTCGAGTATACCTAGCACTGTCGCTATACTCCTGATCACATCTTCTGCACTTGATGGTCTGAATAGTGAATTGTCCATCAGTTCTTCTACCACTTTGTGACAATTTACTTCTAACTTTTCCATGAGGAATATCTTCTTTGCTCTCTTTGCCTGTGATGATGATGAGGATATTGCTTTCAATCTGGGAGCAATGCGGCAAGATGCTAATCCTGTGCATGGATTACTGGGATCACACCAGATGATTGATGTGATGTCCTGAATAATAGAGGGAGATAGTCCTGAGCATGATCTACCATTTGCAACCATCCAGTTTGGCAAGGTTAGGGCTGCATGTTTCTGGGACATGTTGATCATATCCAACCCACTCTTTGGTAGCTCCTCAGCAGGATCTTCCAGGTTTTCAGAGGCCATTGCAAGAAGAAACTTTTGAATGACTCCTGGTAATTTTGAGAAACCTTTTTCTGTTGATGAGGATATGTTGCTCGCTCCGTCCGTTTTGGTTTCTGCAATTTCTTGGAGAGCTGCTACCATTTGGTTGGGGTGTCGAGAAGAGTCTGAGGCTTGTTTTTCCAATGCTGCTGCAATGATAGCTGCAAAATTGTCTGCATCCTTTCTGCTTGATTCCTGGTTACTCCTGTCTACTGTCGATTTAGACAACAGATTAGAGTGAAGATTCCTTGATGCTTTGTCAATTTTGCTTGTAGGGTGAGCAATGGGACAATGAACTTTCATATCTGCTATTTTTGAGACATACCAGCACAACCAAGTAAGGATTTTGTTCATGACTTCCTTCCCTTCATCAGATGCTACTATTTTATGTAGACTATGATCCCTATCATTTTCAATGTTGTCAATCTTTTCTGCTAGTAAGGCTCCAATTTCATAAGGATCTTTCAATGTCAAAAAAAAGTGATGCAATTGAAGGTGTAAGTGGGATACACATTCTTAGTTCAATTGTCTCTTCCTCAATTACGATGTTCCTTGGATCATTGTTGAATTGATCTTTGCTTGAGGTATTGCGGAGTCCTTCTATCCTGAGTTTGTTGACCTTATTAGAAATCTCCCCTTCAACATGATTTGAAACTAGTTTGCCAAAGAAGTTTTCTGGGTCAATCTTGCCATAAGGCAAAAATGTTCATTCTCTTCATTGGATAGAGGGCTCTTGAACACTTTAGTTACATTATGGATGACAGAAGGAGCAATCAGCTCCCAGTGCTAATTCTAGTAGCTTGGCAGGAGTCTTGGCTGGGGGTGAAAAGGCTTTGGAGATTCTTGCCATGTTCACATCTAAGTTCTCCTTCTCAGGATGGTTTGTGATAAATGCTTTCCATGTCTGATGTTGAATAATCATGATTTCTTATGGATGAAAATGTTGATGAGATTAACGAAAATTCTACTACTTAGTGATTTGATTGATCAATGAAGAGAGTGAGGAAATGTGACAATTCAACAGGCTTTCTATTTCAAATATTGAAATCTTCTGCTTCTCCAATGTAGGCCTACTGAATCCCCTCAGGCCTTTTCTTCCCACACTCACTCTCTTCACCTCTCTCTTAGATGACAACTAAATATTACACAATATTACATCATAATTTTAAAATTACGAGAAAAAATATGTTGCATGCTGAGGTTGTTATTATTCATCTCATTTTGAGAGGGAAACATCTGTCATTGAGTGCTAAATTAGACATATGTTTTTGGATTGTAAGTATTTCATCCTAAACAAGCATTGATTAGGATGAAAGGTTGATTAGGATGAATGTGTAGCATCCTATTATAAATTAGGATGGCTGAAAAATTCAATATGGCTGAAAAATCCTATTTATTGTTCCGTTGAGCCTAAATAGGTAAAAAAATCTTTTTTAGGTGGGTTATTATGTAATATTATGGGACCTGAGTTAGGACTTTAGGATGCTTCCCGTCCATAGTGAGGCAGGCATCCAGCATTACAGATGATGAACTTCTGATGATATTGATGCTTATGATAGTGCTACTACTGAATAGAGGATATTTTAAAAATTTATTTTAAAACTATGATACTTACAAAGATTGAAGCTTCCCCTCTCTCTATTCAAGATAGAATGGATCATCTTTGATTTCTAGATCACCCATGGCAATAGTATCTTGAATGCACAATTCTCTTTTGACAGCTCTTGTCACTTGTGAACATACTGCCTTTGCCTCCTCAAGTTTAATGACTTTCTTCTCCATGAGTCTGAGGTGTCCACGCAGCTGGGATGTTGCTCCTGGAGCCTCCTCATACAAACACTTTTGAGGATACTGAGGACCAATGGGCTCCATGAATAGTTTCATGTCAACATCCTTAACCTGCCAACTCTCTCCATATACATTGACACCAATGTCAGACAAGTTCCTTCCATCACGTGATACCAATTCATCATTGCCTGGACTACCAAGCATTCCTTGAGTTGCCTCTGGAAAGTGTCCCTTGGTGCTAACAAACATCATGGCACGCTTCTTATTAGCCTGGATATCAATAGTCCTTCCATTTCCAAGATCAAATGAATAAGACACAATCATTTTCTTTGTTCCCTTGGTTTCCTTTGTCAAGGTAAATGGTAGCCAAGACAGGGAGCTATACTCTGAAATGAGATTTCCATTAAGAAAAAGTGATTCATCTGGTGTGTTGTAGATTAAAAAGATGAGATACGTGAGGTAAAATGATACTATCATTGATTACAGCATACAGTAAGCATGTGACAAGTTAACCACTAAATAAGAAAAACCATCTACACATATTTAATGCCATTATTATTAAGGTTCATTCACCATTAGTATTTGTTAGTGAGAATATTGCACTGCTACCCAAGTTTGAAGCTATCCTTCTCTCTATTCAAGATAGAATGGATCATCTTTGATCTCTAGATCACCCATGGCAATGGTATCTTGAATGCACAATTCCCTTTTGACAGCTCTAGTCACTTGAGAACATACTGCCCTTGCCTCCTCTAGTTCAATGACTTTCTTCTCCATGAGTCTACGGCGTCCACGCAATTGAGAAGTTGCTCCTGGAGCCTCCTCATACAAACACTTTTGAGGATACTGAGGACCAATGGGCTCCATGAATAGTATCAAATCATCATCCTTTACCTGCCAACTCTCTCCATATACATTGACATCAATATCAGACAAGTTCCTTCCATCACGTGATACGAATTCTTCTTTGCCTGGACTTCCAAGCATTCCTTGAGTTGCCTCTGGAAAGTGTCCCTTGGTGCTAACAAACATCATGTTACTCCTTTTGTTGGCCCTGATATCAATCATTCTTCCATGTCCAAGATCAAATGAATAAGACACAATCATTTTCTTTGTTCCCTTGGTTTCCTTTTTCAAAATAAATGGTAGCCCAGACAGGGTGCTTTGTTCTGAAATGTGATTCCCATTGAGAAAGAATGATGAATCAGGTTTAACCTCAACTACTTCATCTCCAATTTTCATTGCTACTCCAGAGATGTAGGAAAAGTCTAGCTTCCTTGTGGTGCGAACATGAAGTGTCACGTCATCACCAAATGAAGAAGCAGTAGGACTGTCCAAAAGAACAAGTGTGCATTCTCCTTGGAATGTAACAAGCTTTTGGTTAAAGCCAATGAAGTGAGGATCACCTCCAGAGTTAGTAGTTGGAGAAGGCAAACATTCTAGAGAACAAAGATTCTGGGGTAAGTCATCAGGTGAAGATCCAGCTACTGGGTTTTCAGTATTGGGACAGCCAGAGTCTCTAAACACATGAAGTCCAATAGGTGCTTCTCCATCAAAGAGTTTTGGTCCCCAATTGCACAAATCCTGATTGAATGTTGCAGCAGAATCAAACTGGTTTGTAAAAACAACAGGTAAAAAGTGGTGTCAGATATCAACATCACAGAGCAAGTGAAGCTGGAACATTTCCATTAAGACAGCTTTATATGCCATCAAGTACTTACCATATAAGACATGCTTGTCACAGAGGACACATTCCATCCACCAATATCCTGATTGAATGCTGCAGCGTGTGCAAACTTGTTTGTGAGAATAAAAAATAAAGAGAGTGTCAGATATCAACATCACAGAGCAAGTTAAGCAAGAACATTTCCATTAAGATAGCTTTATAGTATGCCATCAAGTACTTACCATATAAGACATGCTTGTCACAGAGGACACATTCCATCCACCAATATCCTGATTGAATGCTGCAGCTTGTTCAAACTTGTTTGTGAGAATAAAAAGTAAAGAGAGTGGTGTCAGATATCAACATCACAAGCAAGTGAAGAACATTTCCACTAAGATAGCTGCATAAACTAGTAGCAAATACTTACCATATAAGACATGTTCTCCACAGAGGACACATTCCATCCACCAATATCCTGGTTGAATGCTGCAGCTCCGTTAAACTTGTTTGTGAGAATAAAAAGTAAAGAGAGTGTCAGATATCAACATCACAGAGCAAGTGAAGCTGGAACATTTCCATTTTTAGCAGCTGTATACACCAGCAAATACTTACCATAAAAGACATGTCTGTCACAGATGACACATTCCAACCACTAATGTCGGCATTGAAAGAAAATGTTGAAGAAAATAAATTGCTGAAATCTTGGAGACTAGCTTCAAAGCACCAGTTTTCGATAGGTCCATAAGTTTCATTCTCATATCCAGCACCCGACGATGCACCACCTTCGACCGCACTATTGATTGCATTCCTAAGATCATTCTTATCAGAAAAACAATCTGTTGTGGAATGACCAACAGCAATAGTGCTGAGACTCATAAGAACGAATAACGCAGCGTTGGAATACCTCATTATGACTAATGGCTTGATGGCTGTTTCCGATGATGTTGATGAAATGAAAGAAAAAATGTTGTTTTTATAATTGTTTGTCAATCGTGATAAAGAATACTGTATACTTTATGAAATTATTAAACAACAAACAACAACACAATGAAACAATCTGCTGATGAAAGTAAAGTTTTCGCCGATTTTGTTTTTTTATGAGGAATATTGGGAAATTGTGTCAAATAAGACCTCTTTTGAATTTATGGCCCGTGGATTGCACAGCATTCTATATCCAGGGTTACTGTACTTCCATTCTCCAAAATGCCGTTGCCTCCGACATGGCTCATTCTCGCTGAAATGAAAGTTTAATTAAAATTACCCCATATTATGATGTTCATCCTCTCCCACACAGACCACCACCACTTCTCCACTTTTTATAAAAATTAATCCCTTGCGTGATTGAAAATCCGTTACCCCATACACTCACAAAGGGTTGGGAGTGAAGTATCATCAACTCACTACAAGCCAAAATCCTCACATTGGTCCTTGGCCCCTTCACTTGCAGTAATTTGCGAGATGATACATAAAACTGAAGTGTAAAATTGCGTATTTTACAGTCCTTGTACGATCGAAAAGCAGTACAAGTACGGGTACCCCCTCACATTTTTTTTCATTAGAAACCAAAGAAGTACAAACAAGCTAGCTAGTAGAGAATCAAATTGCCACACTAAGCGAAAACAAAAACAGCAGTATGAGTTCTTCTAGAACGTCATCATCAACATGTCGTTGTCATCGTCGCCTTCTTCTTCTTTCAGGACTTGGCCTCATTTTTCTAATTGCATTCGTATCGTATCATCATGTTCAATTCCCGGGTCTAGTATCTTCTGCAGGTATCGAGCCGGCTGGTAGAATCTTTCCTCATGTCTTTCCTCGATTATACGACAAACTTATTGACAAGAATAATTCAGCACAGTCCTCGTCGTCGTCGAAAACGACGTTATTCTTGTGGATCAAGGTCGATTTGTTATGTGAGACTTGTTGTATCCTAGGAATTGTACTATCGAGTATTGTAGCATGTGGCATCCTTCATCATGGTGGACTGATTATGATCATGACATTGTTCTATTATATCCTTGTTCAGTTGGGTGGAGTATTTTATTCCTTTCAATGGGATACGCTCTTGTTGGAAACGGGCTTTGTCATATCTTTATGTTATGCTCCGTGGTGCTGCTGCTGGGAACAACAAGAAGTGGGGAGATGGCCTATCAGATTTCTCCTATTTAAACTCATGTTCATGTCAGGTGTTGTAAAAATACAATCGGATTGTCCTACATGGACAAATCTTACGGCACTCGAATATCACTTTGCAACACAATGTCTTCCAGGTCCTTTGGCATGGTATGCTCATCAAATGCATCCTTCGCTCTTGAGACTAGGTGTGGCCATGACATTATGGATTGAAATTCCCGGTGCATTTTTGTTGATTTCTTGGAAATCTACGTTTCGAAAGTTTGGAGCTTGGATGCAGATTGTGTTGCAGATTATGATTGTGTTGAGTGGAAATTATAATTTTTTCAATGCCTTGACCATGTTGCTTTGTTTGGCATGTTTAGAGGAGGAGGGTAAAGAAGAAGATGATAATGATGATGATGATGGTGCAGGACGAGGAGTAGAGAAAGTAGTCGTACCATCACCCAAGAAGGAGAAGATCAAAACAAAGCGTTGTCGTGGTCGTTATGACTTCCATTTATGTTTTGCATACCTGGCATGGACATTTTCAAACATGTTTGAAATCCATAATGTACCAGTTATCCTCGCAAAAAAAATCAGCCAGCAGCAGACCATGACCATGGGAAAGATATGACAATAACCCTTACATGGACAAAAGAATTCTGTGAATCCATGATTGAAAAGACTGTCCCTGTGGTGATTTGCTTTGTGATGATATATGTGTTATCGTATTTACCAGAAATGTTAAATACTAGTAGTACTGTGCAAAACAAGCGAAACCAATGGCAATTAGTGATTCATCTATTGGTGTGTTTTCTATGCATAGGGATGTCATCGGTACCATTTATAAATCTATCTCCTGGCCTTAGGATGAGCGTCGATGGTGGTCATTGGACTATGCTTCCAGTTCACATGTTTTTCAAGCCGTGGAAGAATTACATTCAACCTTTTCATTTCTCTAATGGATATGGTCTCTTCCGTAGAATGACCGGGGTTGGAACATCAAGAATTGTGCCCAGGACGTCCTTTCAAATATCTATTCGAAAGGAGGGATGGGGTGGGTTAGAACCATCGATAGTAGAGAGACCAGAAGTGATTCTCAGAGGAGAATTTTCACCCAAGAGTACATTTCGAGAGCTGACTTTTCGATGGAAACCAGGTGATGTGAGAAAACGACCCAAGCAAGTGGCACCCCATCAGCCTCGAGTAAGTTGATGTTTGTGGATTGTTGTAGTTACATGATGTTGCATGATTTGTTCTTGTGATTGTTTTTTGTAATGGAGGAGAACATTCTCATTGTATTGTTTCTATTGCTGTACTGTACTGTAAAGCTTGATTGGCAAATGTGGTTTGCAGCGCTTGGTTCCTACCAGCACAATCCATGGTTCATTCACTTGATACACAAGTTACTACAAGGATGTGGTCCTGTTATTGAACTATTAGATGAACCTCTACTTGCAAAAGGAGATGAAAGACTTGTTTCGGTCGAATCACTACTATATCATTATGATTTCTCATCGCCTTTGGCAACTAATAGTACCAAAGATTGTAATGGTGATGATCAGCAACATGATGGTGGATGTACGAGTGCTGGCGATTGGTGGGTAAGGTCAGGACCCATTAGAGAATATGTTCCAAAGGTAGTCCGTGATGATCGTTCTTTGGTCCAATATTTGAAAGCATATGGATATCCTACGAAGATGTGCTTGACTTCCTATGACAGGTGTAAGCTGCTACAACCTGGAAGCAAGTCCATGACAATATGCCGAATGGTAGCTGCCATTCGGAACTTTACATGAGGAATACTTTGCAACCGTCTATCACGCTATAAATCTAAACGAATGCTATCATCACCAGGAGATGATTCTCAAACATAGTTGATGATGTATACTTCTTCACCTATTATTAAATCTTATGACCACTCACTCAGCACACTATTTACACTCTAGAGTGTTCACACTTAAAACCAACCTTCAAACGTTGGATCTTCTGAGCGCTTGTACCACTTGAAGGCATTCAAAGCAGACGGTACAATGATAAAAGCAAGACCCGTATATGGATTCGCCATTCGCCACAAAAGGAAAGTCCAGCAAGAGTTCGCCATATTTGATCGCATGTGCTGCTATTCCACATCCAACAAATAATTTCAATAAAAAGGTATAATCATTATCCTTGGCTAAGGCATCACAGGATCTTCGAAACCGACCAAAAATGAAACATCATTCTCTTTTTCTACTTTTATCATCGATGTCGTTGTTGTAACACCATTGTCCGCGTAATTAAGAAACGATAATGGACTATCCGAAGGAACCCTCCATCCATTCGATACCGCAATACGCCATGCAGCATAAGCAGCGGTTGTATTACCAACACATGTCAAAACAGCTTGCAGAGCCACCAGAATGGGAATGTGATTGTAAAACAAGTGATAGGTACAAGCTGTTATACCAGAACTATATAATGGCAAGAGTCCCCAGGTAAGACCTTTCCATCTTGGATTGTCAACAACATCTGCCCATCTCCAAGCAAAGCCCATGGCTACGAGAAATTCCACAAGAGATGATATGTGAATGATCCAACTTGTAGGACAAAAAATAGGAAGCACACAAAAGAATATGAGATGATATCATTTGGGCAAGACTGTGCAAGAAAACAAATGAAATCCAAAGAAAAGATTCTCATGCCTGTCACTTACCAAGCAATGGACAAAGCATTGGGAGGTTCCGGATGTCCAAAAATTGTCACCCAATCTCCAGAAATGTCCATAAACCCACCCAGGTACCTCTGAAAGGGGATAATTTTTAGGGTTAAAAAAAATGTTACCGCCTAATAAAGCCTAATATCCATCAGGAGGTTTTCCCGCTATTTTTTTACCGTTTGTCCTTTGGCAAGTACAAACAAGAAGGACACACTCTACACGTACAAATTCGTACATAAAAGCATTCACCAAAGCATTCACGACAACAAACAACAACGGCAAAAATCCTCCTCATTCCTCATCTACAATAACAAAAAGTTCACGTCACTGCATTCCAAACCAAAATAATTCAAACTAGGTATGTCCATTACTATGATTAAATGTTACAGATCAAAATTCACTTTTGTTTTTAATTTTGATCAAAGTGAGTTCTCCTAGAAAGAGAGAGCACAATCGATTTATGACCGGCATGGATACTACTACCGCTGCTGGTGTTTGATTTGTTGACCAACACAGTGCTTTCTTCATTATATCTTGGCAATATTTTCTCACACCCATACAATATTTCTCTTCTTTTTTCTCTCATATTAATAGATCTATAACAGCAGCGCCTCATCTCTCGTCTTCACATAGAGGTACAAGTCACTGCTGCTAGTACGTGAGCAACAATCAACGTCCGTACTAGTCGACCTCAGTTGTGGTATTGTTTCTGGTATCTGGTTTCCATACTTCCTGATGCTTCAGTAGGAAACAGGTCATCTGGAATATCATTTGCTTGCCTTGGACCTGTTTGATCCCCAAGCTAAAATGAGGAACATCTTTCATATCACTTTTTTTCTTTCTTTCCATACAGAGCCACTGTTTGCACCCATGACAGTACCAACTCGCCTTACTGGTACATCCTGGGTAATTACATCATGCCTAGTACTGCTTGTGACTATCTGTACTGAGGCCCGTTCAGTGAGAGCCGCAAATATGTCACAACTCTTGTCACAACTTTTTTTTTTACCCGTGAACGAGTTGTGACATCCCCAAACAGTTGTGAAAAAAAATAATTCACCTCCAGAGGGCGATCTTTTCATGAATTATTTTTTGTCAC
>JAAMXU010002090.1:1556-15287 GCA_019693545.1 Chaetoceros muelleri
ATCGTGTCAGCGACTAGACTTAATAATACCATGGTATAGCTTGATTCCTTCCTTCTTGGCGACGATTCTGTATATAATTAGTAGTGTTGCTAGTTTGTCTGTCTAATCTCTAGAGAGCTAGCTCACTGTCTCGAGATAGTAATAAATGTTGTTATGTAACGATTTGTGTATGTGGGTCAAGTTGCCTTCAATGCGGACGAAGGAACTAACTGTTGCGAATGTTGAGTTCTTTGTATTCTCGAATTGTGGTATTGAAGTTATTTATGCTATATGTGTGTTTTGTGTGAATTCCTTTGTGTGAATGAATGATCTGGTGGCATGTTCGTTTGTAAACCAATCGGAAGGAGGGAGTCTCTCTCATGCATAGTAGTAGGGTTGAGTGTATGTAAAAACAAAAAGAGCGACTACCATTCTGCTACATTGCTCACATCCATGGATCGGGTATTTTATATGTAGTAGGTAGGAATAATTCAACGGAATGTGTGGGAAAGGAGCTCTCAATCAACAAGAGAAACCCATGTCTGTGTGTGCCCGTGGAAGGGGAGAAGAAAAAAAAGTTATTGTTGTTCCACATACATACCCGTGTAGCTATTACGATGTGTCATCCTACCTCAACAATGCGCAATAGTACCCCCGGTACCTGTAGGAGGAGCGTATGTTGTGTGGATCACCCTCTCGCGGCGGTAGGTGACAAAAGTTGCAACAAATTTCAAGAGTTGTCGCACTTTTTGTGTATTAGGTCTTTTTTTTGTAAATGTCGCAAGTGCAATTATTTGAAAGTCCGTAAATGAAGGGCTATAGTATTTTTTGAGAGCACAATTGCCTCTCTCGCGCCAAATGTATCAATCTGTGCCAGAATCGTGTTTAGTGTTCCTTCGAAGGGGAGGTTGTTGGTTGTCATATTATGTACGCCCTATTACTGTACCACGTATACCCGTCCCCCGTCCGTGTCAAGAGGGGGAATCATGACATTGTATTATTGTACGTAGGGCAGGTACACAGTCGTGTGACAGTTTGCCTGTACTGTACCTGGTACTGTACTGTTTCGTTCACTGAAGTTTACAAGTTGGCAGATGCTTTTTGTGCATGAAGTAAACGAAAATAGCAGAGGTTAGGCTTTTACTGAAGTATTGACTTCAAAGACACGAAGTCAAAGCTCGCACATCCAACCATCCAATCGCCGTGTCTATGTTCTGTATCGGAAGCACTCAACAAAGGTGATGACAAAGTGGTGATAGATGTGTATCTTTTGATATGCTGATTTCTGATTTCTGATTCCAACAAATAATCACATTTATTACTCAAAGTATCACCTGCCATCTCTCTCTTCTCCTATTCCTTTTGAACTTGCACAAATCAACATTTTATGACATTTACTCCGTAAAACTAACATGCAGTACAACACGACTAGTGTTAAGAATCGACAACAACAAGGGTTCTTTGGACAATGCTTGCTCCAATGGTTCAATCTTGTACCTTTGGCAGTATTCATCTTTATGGGACGTAATCTTGACTGCAGTGCATTTTCTCAACGTTATTCTCCCCGTTATGAATTATATAAACATGAGTTCAAAACGTTTATTCCTTCTTCTTCTTTGCATTCATCCCTGGGGAACCACGAATCGCAGGAGGTTGACCAATCCACTCCTTCTTGGAGGAGCATGGATCCTGCGACAGACATTGATAATGGGAAGAAGAAGAAGAATGGGATTGACGACTCTTTTATTCGTGAAGGCTTGGAGAATGATATGATGCTTTCTACACCTATGCCAACAAGTGAGGCATTGCATAAACAGACCATGGAGGGAAAGCAACCAACGTTGTGTTCTCAAGACCAGAATTTGTTGAATCGGCGTGTTGTTCTGGGACCCAAGGAGGTATTGATTTACGATACGAGTCTCCGAGGTGAGTGGTTATAACGTTACTGTACATTTCATTGTCCGATGTATATCTCTCTCAAGCCATCACTTTGGATTTGTTACCAAGATGGAACACAGGGAGAGTCTGTTTCTTTGTCATGTGACGATAAACTTAAAATTGCATCCAAATTGTCTAGCTTCAACGTAGACTATATCGAGGCAGGATGGCCAGGGTCTAACCCAAAAGATGCCGAATTCTTCTCCAGGGCCAAAGTAGAGCTTTCTCCAATGACTCGATCCAAACTTGTAGCCTTTGGGTCTACGAGGAGGAAGAAGATTGATGCGAAGGATGATCCTCAGATTCAAAAGTTGGTGGAGAGCGGTGCTGGGACGATTTGTATGGTTGCCAAGGGAAATTTGTGGCAGGTGAAGGAAATTATTTGTGCGAAACCAGAAGAAAACTTGAAAATGATTGAGGATTCGGTGTCGTACCTTGTGAATCTTGGAAAAACGGTTTTTGTGGATTTGGAACATTTTTTCGATGGTTACAAGTTTGATAAGGAGTACAGTTTGAAGTGCTGTAAAGCGGCTGTTGGTGCAGGTGCATCAGGACTTGTTCTATGCGATACCAATGGAGGTTCGATGCCATGGGAAATAGGTACTATAACGGCTGATATTGTGGCAGAGTTTACCAATGTCACCGTAGGCATTCACGCTCATAACGACTGCGGAATGGCTGTCGCAAATAGTGTCGTTGCAGCTAAAAATGGTGCGGGTCTTGTTCAAGGCACAATCAATGGAATCGGTGAGAGGACTGGAAATGCCGATTTGTGTTCCATTATTCCTACTTTAGCACTGCATGTCCGATCGAAAGTTAGCTGCATGGAAAACTTATGCAATATTACTAGTTTGAGTCGATTCGTTGATGAAACCATGAACCGTCAACCAAATTCAGCAGCTCCATTTGTTGGTGCTTCGGCATTTGCTCATAAGGGAGGATTGCATGTTGCAGCGATGGAACGTTCACCAAAGAGTTATCAACATATTGATCCCGGCTTAGTTGGAAACGAAAAGAGAGTGCTTATCAGTGAACTTAGTGGGCGTCAAAATATCATGGGTAAGGTCAAGGATTTGGGCGGATATGCTGACAACTTAATTTCAGATGATGTGGCTTCGGAGCGAGCACTAGCTATATTGAATAGAGTAAAGCATTTGGAAAGTATCGGTTACACTTTCGAAGGAGCGGAAGCGTCAGTTGATATTATGATATTGCATGCTACAAAAGGATATTGCCGACCATTTACAGTTTTAGACTACGCGGCGCAAGTGTTTGAAACCAACCTAGTTCCAGAACTGCGGAGTCTTTCGTTTGACCCAAGAATGGATGGCGGAAATCACAAATATGGAGCTACTGCTCGTGCTACGGTAACAGTTCGAACTATCGATGTCCTCGAAACGGTGAGTAACAGTAAATTGTATATATCCTAATGACATCCCATCACCCATTCTCAACAATATCATAATGCAATAGAACAATGAGCAAAGAGATTCAGGAGACAACGGTGCTCTTCCCTACACAGACCGATTAGAGGTAAGCGATGGAAATGGCCCTGTGGATGCATTGGCTGGTGCACTGAAACGAGCATTGGTACCTTCCCACCCCAGTTTGGCGAACCTTGAATTGATAGATTACAAAGTCCGAATTCTAGATCCTGAATCAGCGACTGCAGCTGCGACGAGAGTTATGATTGAGTTCCAAGACAAGGAAACTGAAAGGACTTGGACAACTGTTAGTGTCGATAGAAATGTTATCAGCGCAAGTTTGAATGCTTTAGTTGACGGTTTTGAGTATGCTCTCATCGAACATGCGTCAGTATGTGCCCTCTGCGATGATTTCTTTGACTAAAGATAAAGTACATATATTAATTAAAAGGTACTATTTATGCTACTCTGCCAATACTAAAAGACTACTTAATACTGGAGACTATCCCATGATAGTTATGCACAAATGATAACTTTCTAACAAAAGACTGAAGATGATCCATTATCATCCGGAGCAAAGCAACCATGCAAACCATGAGGTACGCTAGACTTCAACCACATCATCGCAACAGGACCTTCTCGTAAATCCCTTTCCAAATCAAATATTGCAATGGCAGACCTATCCTTGACAGAATCCTGCACCATACCCAGTAAGTAGGCCTCTTCTTCTTTATTCGGGTCTCCACCAAATTTGGGAACAATAAGAGGTTCTCCAGCAAAGTAGCGTGTTCCAAACCACCATGCATCAACATTATCATTCCGTTGTCCCTGAAAAAGATGACTTTCATCTCCATCCACTACAGATATCTTGCAATAGCCACACGGTGCTGTACTATCGCCGATCACATTACTCGCTACAGCATATATATACTTGGCCCTTTTCGTATTGAACTTGGGATGAACAAGAGGATGTTCTGCACAAACATTGGCAGCCCCGGGAGCTACTCTCAGATCGACACATTTCTTCTCCACAGGGTCAATCTCCAATTTCCAAATCAAAGTTGGCGGGATAATAGAAAATAATGGTGCAAATCCACCCCAAGCACCCAAAAAGTCCTTGGCATCACTTGGGGGCCACCCCGAAAACATACACACCACATTTCCCGTCTCTTCATCTTCATACGCATGTGAAAAGTGTATAGAAAAACATGGTGGTATCTCCACTGCATAAGGGTCAAACTGCACCTTGGCCGTTGGCCTAGGAAACACGTGAACAAAGACATTTGATCTACCGTCCATCTCCAGAGATGCCGCTGGTCCCTTGAGCCCCGAAAGAAAGTTCCATTGATTCATCTTGAGTGCATTCACCTTGTGCATGATGCAGTTCTCTGTCAGCGCCATATCATGCGGAGCAAGCTCACAATTGGGAATCTGAAAAGTCTTGGAGGCGATCGAGGAAAAGTCCTTAGCACTCCACTCCGTAAATGTCACTTGCAACGCTTTGCTATCGAACAATTGAGACCAGTGCCACCCAACCAAATTGCCACTATCTGGACATATATTCGGGTGCGCAGTGTGCGCTGCACCACCAATGAAATCAGGAACAAAGTCTTGTGGAATCGCTCCCATTGTCACAGGGAGCTTCCCCGAGGGTAAGAAGCCACCCATGGTATCTTCGCCCAATGTTTCCAACGTCTGCGGGTCCAAACGATGAGGCAATCCAGCTTCAAACAGAGCCAGTAGCTTCCCACCAAAGGAAATAATTTGAGTATTGGCTGAATTCTTAATGTTTGTTTGAAAGGCATTTCCCACCATCTTGGACAGGAGTGGTACCTCCCAAGGATCCTCGTTCAAACCCTTCTTGGGCGATTGGGCATACCCCCTCGGTCCAGTACCAAACGTACCCCTATAGAGAAACTCTTGCTCTTCTTCTTCCTCTTGCATAGCTTTTGTTCCTACAAAAGCAGATTGAAATCGAAACTGCCGTTCTGGTATTCCGTCAGATTGAGGCGGTGGGAAAGTCACCTTGACGACCAAGCCATCGGCATCGAGTACATGCTGAACACGATCGCCACCAACACCAAATTTACCAGGGCCATTACGATACAATACTCCAATCAGATCATCTGGAACGTGTCCTTCGATTTCATCAATGATATAGTCTGCACGGCCATTAGAATCAATCAGATTGGGGATGTCGTCTGGGCTTTGATATGTATACCATGCTCGTCTCCAATCTCGAGTGATAAATACACCATTTCCTAAATCACTTTGTTCTTCCATTGGATGAGTGTTGGTCTCAAGTGCTTCCATTAATTTCTGTGGCAATGGCCCCGGCGTTGGATTATAAAATGTTGGCCCGATCTCCCAATATTGCCTCGCTAGTTTGTCCTTGTTGGAACGTTTGCTAGCAGAAGTTGCAATCGATTTCGTGTCTTGCAATGACGAGGCCACATTTTGTTGTTTCACATAAATTTTGGAAACTTTACGATTGTCGCATTGATGACTGTTTCTGAATCGCCAAGGAAATGCCTCATTGGAAATACTGGAAGGAGGAGGGGCCCAAGAAAGTACTAGTGCTACTCGTGTTGCTATTAGTGGTGCACTTAGCAAAAATATTCCTGGGATCCAGCAGCATAGGACCACGAGATCAAAACCTAGTGAACATCTTTGCAGTTTCCTCATCCGTTTGTACCTTATCATTATATTGTGTCATCAAGACAGATGCAAATGACAAACAACTGACTCCGTCTCTGTGAGAGAGGAAAGAATCCGGGACCTGCCTGTGCTGACTGCTGACTGCTGCCGATTCTTCCTTTTGGGAACCTGGTACCGTATTTACTGTGCACGTCTACTAGAGTAGAGTGGAGCGTACGTAGTTACGTGCCTACAACATGTACAATGATATTCATTTAGTATCTACTCCGTAATATATATTCTATATTCATTATGATTTCACCATTTACTCAATTGTTTTCGGATGTCACATATACAGTTAATCGACAACCTCTACTCTAGCGGCCGGTGCTCTGCTTGCTTCGCTCTGCTTCTTGTTTTCTTCTTTCTTTTCCCCTGACAGCAACCACAACAAACCGCAACGAGGATGCAGCTGGAACGCCAACTAAAGTGCCAAGAGCCGATATTGGTGATAAGTGGTGACGAAAGACGAAACGCCCACACACACACACACACACATGGACGATCGCCCACCTAATAGGCAGTAGCTTCTAACTCCATCTAGAGTGGAAGTGACACTAGTATTTGGTGAGCCATCGATGTTGCTAACAAGTATGAATGATCTCCACTTCTTCTTGTACTTCGCCCGTCGTCAAGTGTTGTCTACAAAGACATCACCATCGTCGTCATCATCAGAATTTGAATCAACCTCCTCTGAGCTGCTACTATCCATATCAAAAGTGTCATTCAAATCACATATATTTTTGGAGATATGCTCCCAATCACTCATTTGAAGGAGATATCCAAGACATAAGCCCGTGGTGGAATAGCCAACGACGACGGCCCCGACAAGAGATATCAAAGAATATCGCAGACCAATGCAAAATAATGCAGCAAGCGGCAAAGTTACAAAAAGAGTCATGGTTGCAGATATGACGGTTGCGATTTTGTATCTTCCCTGTGCACCAATGAGAGACCACGATGTCATACCAAACACCATAAAAATGTTTCCAAATCCAATCAGGGGTAACTGATCTTCCACCATTTTAATCAACGTGGTGTCATCTGTAAACCAACGAGGGATGTAGGGGGATAAAATGAACAAAATAGATGAAAGGGTACAGGCCAGAACTGTCGAGAGAAACAGCGTCTTCCAGCTAGATAATTTGGATGTTGGGATATCACCTCGACCAAGATGCAATGCAAGGCGCATAGATCCGGCTTCGGCAAGACCTTCTGTTGCTGCTTCGAAGAGATCCCAGATGGATTCCAGGATTCCCCATGCGACCACTTGAATGAAAATTGTAGGATGAGAAACAAAATCATGATTGATGAGAATGGTGATACATATCTTGTATCACGTTGCAGCTTACCTTCTGCAGGTCCAAGAGCAGCTGCGAAAAATGTCAGGGCTTCCCATTCACCGTATTCTAGGAGCGTGCCCAAAGCCAAAGGCATTGCTGTTCCAACTACATTCTTCACTGCCTGTATATTTTTGAAAGCAAATGTTTTGGTCATACCGTGCCAAAAAGGATTCAACCAACCCTTGTAAATCACAAATATCGCAAACATTAAATAGACCAAGGAACAAATGCATAGTTTTGTGACACCCACCCAAAATAGATTCATGTCTTCAATACCGTGTAATAGGCCCCATACTGTGAGAACACTGATGGTACCTTCAAGTATAAGCAAAAGCGATGCATGGGATGCATATCCACTGACGTCTAGTAGTGTAAATAATGCGTGGTATATCCCAGTCACCAAACATTCACCCACCAAGACTTTTGAGTAATCGTGTCCGATAATTACGACCGCGTCATTCATTCCAAACAGACGAATGGCATCGTCCATCAAAAACCACCACGCAGCAGCTACTGGCAATGAAACAATCGTGTACATTCCCACAGCTATCTGAGCATATTGCCCAGCTAAGGTATAGTTATCTGTTCCAATGGCATGGGAACACAGCGTTTCGAGGGTATCGGCAACACCTTTAATGAATGTATCAGTCAATCCAACCAGGAGATGAGTGACAACCATCGCAGACAGGGATTGGACGCCCAAGTATTTTGATACAATAGCAAGGATAATGGCATCAAAAACTGAATCGGACAGCGAGGAAATTGTGAATGGTCCTCCAAGTTTCAAAATGCGGACTGTTTCTTTGTCGCAACTGATAGTCTTAGACAAAGCATAGCAATTATTTCTATTGTAAGTGGTTTTTAATGCAGGCATGAATGGTTTGATTGAATTTTCTTTCGAGTGCTGCTCGTCACTAGAACCAGACTGTCGAACCTTTCTTGTAAGAGCTTTGATTTCATAATGATTGATTGCCATAATGATCACCATCTGTTTATAGTTATTACTCACCACCATACTGGTTTCTTCAACAACTGCCATTGGTATAATGATTTCAGAAACAGATTTGTCCTCAGCCTTGTTGATAGTTGTTAAGGAAACATCTTGCAACTGCCTCGACGAGTCAAAGTGAACTGCGGTTTCATTCTCCTCTACTATCCGTTGATCTGAAAGCTTCTTGCAGAAAATCTGCGATTTCATGATGTTTCTTGACTTTGAGATAAGGTCATCAAGAATTTTTACTGTGCTCACCTTTAGAGAATTCACTTGCTCTTCTAAATCAATCGTTTTATCCAACGTTTTTTTACTATTTTTCTTTTCGTGCTGCCTGCTCTGTTGCATCAAATACCCACTATGAATTTCTATGCCATCACAGGAGGGGCAATCATCGTCCCCACTCGTCTTTGTCTTGACAACAAATAGAGAAGAAATACTACTATTATTAGTATTCGTCTTCTTCTTGTTCAGGATAGAAACATCATTTGAACTTCTTGTTATCCTCTTTGTGCACATCTTCCCCACAACAACTGAAAGTGGGAGGAAAACCAAGACACACATAATAGAGTATAAACAAACACCGATCGTCATCCATGGGCCAGGATCGGATGTATTAGGTTCATAGTTTTTGAAGCCATCAGAGGTGTCATAATAATGGTCGTCGATGTACGAGGAATTCATTTCTTGCTGCGGTTATCTTTGTAAATGCAGAGAAATCTCTTGACGATCAGAAAGTTATATACTAAGATACAATTTTATGGTGAAAAAAACGAGATAAAAACCATGCTATGAACAGCAGGAAGTGTCAGTACTTGGTAATTGTATTACAGTGTAGTGTGATGAAAAAGAGAAGAGCACTTTCGAGAGACATCGCCGCCCGTGCAAAGTTATTTAAGGAATATATTTCGCGCACACACGGCGCACAACCGTTCGTGCGGAAGGCAAAATTAATCTGATCTAATTTACACTAAAATTTGAATTCTTATGAAATGATCTTGGGAACTACTTGGTGTATTCTGTTTTATGCCTCTACTGTACGGTACTTTACTAACGAGCACCAGCAGCAAACGAGAGGAATCTCGAATCTCCCCTCCTGGTACCCGTGGGGGTACCTGGTACAATATAAAATGAATGAATGGTAATAGTATGTGGTAACCATGAGAAATAATGAAAAATTAGCAGATTAAGCAAACATATTTTGCATATCTTCTAGAAACATTGGATCCAGAAACTGTGTGCATTTGAAAAAAAATCCTTTTGCCCTATTGGCCACTCTCCTCACAAAAATGTCATTTGAAATTTTCATGGCTGGAAATTGCATTTTATCCACCAACTCATGTCGCCAGAAATCAAAGTGCGAATGCCACAAATATACATGCTCCAATGCCTCTGATTGGACCATATCTTTTGGGACATCAGAGGGGAATAACCCTTTGACTTGATTTGGCGCAAACAAGTCAGCAACTGGAACTTCCATAGAGTCGACAATACACCGTTTCTTCTTTTCGGCATTTTCCTCCTCTGGGCAAAATTTGGGATGAGATGCAGGAACACATGTGTGATGCATATACTTCTTGATGCCGTCTCGGTTGAATGCACGAAATACACTCTCCAGCCACGGTTTGTTGCTAAAAGTGTAGTCTCCTTCTGATCCTCGAAGAAAAGAGTAATTGAGAGACGTCATACTTAGATGTTTGTCTTCTTTCAAGGTATCCAAGACAGATGTGAAGTTGGGATGTATTGCCATTATTGAATCATTAATCAAAACAAATTCACTGTGTTGACGCATTAAGATTGAGAGGATATGCTGAGAGTTGTCATTTTCATCAGCCCTGTTGTTGTCCGAAGACAAAGATGCCGCGTTCCTTCTTAAGTAACTATTACTATCGTCCACCATTAGAGCATCGCACCAGAGTCCCACATCATACCTGTCATTTTTGAAATACTTGATAACCACGTGCATATTATGAAGATGGGGGATTGATTCCACAGCATTCTGAATAAACCGATCAAGGAAATCTCTCTTGGACTGTGCCAATTCTTGAGGAGCAGCGATCACAATAGTTTTGTACGTTCCATTGGAAACAAAACATTCCAACTGACTCCATAACGCTAAAAGACGTATTAGGTTAGTTGGGGCGACTGCAATGATAAATGCTGCACTAGAGGTGATTTCTTTTGAATACAGCAGGGCTTTTGGTGTCTCATGCCTGGTGTTACCAGCAGCGTTGTTGTCAATGGTTAAAGAATCATCTGCAAAGAACATGTGGACATTACAATGAGGAGTAGTAAGTACATCACAGTACACCAACAAGATCAAGATATTGCTACAAGATGAACTTCGATGTGATTTGAATATTTGACTTACTTTGATCTTGAACATGATTTTTGCTCTCGTTGCCTACAGCAAGTTTGTGCGTTACATGTGTATTCTTGAATCTGCTTCTGACCATATGTTCATTGTTCTTTATTCTTTCCAGTTTCAACTCACAAACAACTTTACTACCTAACACATCAAAAGAAAACGAGGCCCGAGCTGATGTACTAGGGATGGTATGAATGTCGCAAGATGACAATGATTCATGATTTGATGGTGCTGGCAATGATCTTCTTCCTGCTACATCATGCACAAAGATGAGGAGGGAGGAGGAGGAGATATGGCTTCTTCTATCCCATCGTTCTTCTCCTCCCTCCTTTCTTCTTCTAGTACTACTACTATTACCTCTTCCTGCTGTGTTCCCTGTGTTGTTCCTAGCAGGATTGCTGTTTTCTTTAATAGCCTCCTTCTCATCCTCTTCTACATCAAGAAAGTGAATAGCAGAAGGATTGTTGCTGGTACTACTTCTACTAGCCATAGTACTAGAAGTACCCTGCTGCTGGTGCTGGTGGCGGTGATGGCGACGGTGATCTTGATATTGCTGCTGCTCGATAGTAGAATTGCGATGAGAGATTTTCCAGCCCGTTTCCTGCTTCTCATGCTGCTGCTGATCGTCCGGATTCCTCATTACTAGCCTCCACTCGTCCTGCTCTTCTACTACCCGGCGGGGGCGGGGGTCATGAGTAACAGTATGATGGTGCCGTAGATGTAGGACGAGGATGCTACTAAGAATGCAGCAAACGTATGTTGGAATCAAAACAATAAACGAATATTTCAGATGCACAAATTTAATGATTGTTTTGGTTCTAGTTCTTGATCTCATCATTATTCTAGTTCATATGATATGCAGAAGTGTTTCCTCTTTCTCCCACGTTTCAAGGTCTCTCATGCAGACCACCCTTGATTAAATGAGAGCTCCATTGTTAAGTTACTGTACAAGATTTGTCGATTTTTACAGAAACAGCAGTCATGTACAGTACAGCGCGACTTACTTGTACCCTACCACCTACAGTACGACGGTATTTGTATTTTCACCAGTCCTCTCTACTACCGGTAGTAGAGTTGCTATGCTAACAACCCGTTCGCCAAAGATGGAGAATCTAACGGAATACTCCTAGCTATTTCAGTGGAATTTTTCGTTTTCAGACCGTTTCTGTGCAAAAAAGATACGTCGTCGCCGACACAGAATTCCAACTTACAAAGAAATCAATGAATCTCAGACAGATGTAGAACTTTTTGAGGTACAAGAAGTTTTCAGATCGTCTCTTTGCGCGACAAATTGCCATGTGTTTGATACGTGAAATTCCAACTTGCAAACATGAATGAATCTCAACTGGTACGACTGTAATTCGCCTTTTGTGCCGCCGTCGTCCTCCATGTTGTATTCCTACTAAGCAAACATGAGAAGAAAATGTAAATGTGTTATACCTCGTTTACTTTTTAATTAAGAAGTGCAATCCCATGACTTGGTAAGATCATAGTTTGCAAACAGCAAACTAAACTTCATAGATTGAAAGCCTGGTAATATTGACGTGCAGAGATCATTGTCAAATGGGTCAAATGTTGTGTATTCGATTGCAAACACGGGCCTGCCCAATTCAATAAAAATAGAATATTGGTCACACTCCTCATAGTGATAACATTCTTCCACCACCGCAAAATCCATATGGTTCTTCACAAAATCAGTTCCGTCACCAGCAATTTCAGCTGCATTCTTCATTCCAATCAGCAATCCTCTACTATGAGCCTCGTTGGCTAGAAACGCAAGATAATCTTTAGTATCATTGATTGTGAGATCAAAACTTGTTTCATGAAGATATCCATCGACATTATCAGGATCAACAGCCTGACAACCCTTGTCCTTTGCCAATTGAATTCTAGCAGTCATGACATTTCGAACACCAATATTGGTGGTATCCAGCCACTTTTCACCTGCCCAATCATCCATGTCCGATCCTATGGCTTCCGCGGGGAAACTGCTAACATCCGGTCGCCAATTTTCTACAGTTCCAGCAGAAAAATAACAAATGGCCAACCTTCCCTCACTCTTGAGCTGTGCAATTTTAGCTTCATCTGTATCAAACAAGTCAATGGCGACAACCTTTTGATCATAATTTGTTACAACACCGGGCAAATCATAAATGAAACTATCACCAATGGAAAGTATCTCAGACTCCACTATAGCTAGAAGACGAAGCTTGAGAAAGTCAACCTGAATATTACTACCATCTCCACTTCTTGACGATACAAGGCGAAGGACAACTCGGCCTTTTCGATTGACATAATCACTGAAGGAAGTTAGACCTGTCATGTTTTCTTTCCAAAAATTCCATATATTGGGAGACATACTTTTATTGCTTTCAAGGAATTCCCATTTCTTGTCTTTTGCATTTCGAATCTGAAATTTATACAGGTTCGCCTGGGCGTCGGGAGCTTTAACATTGGCACGAAAACGTAAGGTCGAAACATTATTGTAGCTCCAAGAAAACGAGGAGGAAGATGGCATGTCGAAGAAGAATTTGCTCACGAGCTTCTTGGAGGACGGAGCAGGAGTAAATGTGATGGCAGTGGAGCTATCATCGACGTTACTAGATAGGGCTCTGGTTTTCAAGAGTGAAGGATTCAGACTACTTGAGGATCCCTTGATTACTGCAATTCTTGATGGGAATACGTTTACCCATTCTTGTTGTTCTTCTTGTGCACGCACGGTATTATTCAACGACGAGAACAATCCTAATATAAAACTAAATATAATTGTATTCGTCCTCATTTTCATTGATGGCGTAATGATTCTTGACAGTTAGTTTTAGAAAATCGTAACTTTCGAATTTATCTTGCTGGAAACTGGAAACCGCTGGTGGTATTTTTTGTTTTTTGGTATTACTGTTTTAGACTGTCAGCGGTCGAGAGATAATACACTGTTAAAGCTAATATTTATGCTTACCATTACCCTAAGATCTGCTTTAGGATATTCAGTTG
>JAAMXU010002112.1:0-14324 GCA_019693545.1 Chaetoceros muelleri
TATGTAAATGTAGAAGTCTTCTGTAGAGTAGTACTCAGAGCTACTAAACCTGATCTCCAAGTAGTGCTGCCAGAATTTGGGAATTTTGTGGTACAAGAATTGCAGTGTTTTTAGAAGAATCCTCCTACTAGATTGTACCCGTTATCTTACCAAAATATACAGTCATGGGAAGAATGGGTAGAGAATTGCGGACATTAAAAATATGTAGAAAAGAAAAGAAAGAAAAGGGAAGAGAAGAAGGGTTTCGTGAATGCTCAGTGCACCAAACTAGCCACTCAACTCTTTGTCCCCATTGTGCGTCAGAAAAGTTGGCTTTATTGGGTCTCTCTTTTTCGGACGAAGAAGAAAGAAATGCATGCATGCAATATATGTGCAGACCAAATATTTGTTACTACATTACGACAATCTGTTCTCATAGATCCTTCGCTTCATGCAACACGTCTACTCACTCGTGATTTTTGTTTCAAGCAGCTCACGTCAAGGCTCTAAGCGTTTAAGTATTCAACAGAAATTTCTTTCTTGCTGTTCTCTTCAAGGCACTTTGCCATGACGAAATTCGGGAAAAGCATAATGACGAAATCATGCCTGGTCGCTGCCATTTATGCGGCTGTGCGCCGCTCTGGCACTATTCGATCTGCATCGGCTTTTACTGGCGCTCCTCTAGTGTCAACTGCTCGATCAAGCAAGACAAATTTTGCAGGACCAGTTTCTTTCACTCATCTGTCCATGAGTACCGATGTAGAGAATACTCCCCAGTCTACCCCTAACGCATCTCCAAAAATTCTCAGGCGGGTGAAATCCGTGGATGCTGCTCCCAGTGAAGGTGATGTCTCTATCAAAGGTTGGGTAAGAACTGTGAGAAAGCAAAAAACCCTGGCTTTTGTGGAAGTCAATGATGGGTCATCTTTATCTGGTATTCAGTGTGTTTTAGCTTTTAATGACATTGACGAAGCGTCGAAGGCGGGTGAGTCAAGGAGGTAGCATTAAAAATGATGCATATTACCTTTTTCAAATTATTCTTGTTTCTCAATTTATCCACATGTTTTTTTCATTCGTACCACACGAAAAAATCTAATTGATACGCATCACTTATCACAAAGAAATTGATAAACTTAGCACTGGGTGTTCCGTGGAAGTCATCGGAGAAATTGTAGAGTCACAAGGAAAACAAAAATACGAGGTTCGAAGTTCAAAAATTCGGGTTGTGGGTGAATGTCCCGCAGATACATATCCTCTTGCCAAAAAGCGCCACTCCCTTGAGTACTTGAGAACCATTGCTCATTTACGTCCAAGAACAAATACGATATCAGCTGTCTCGCGAGTTCGTTCCACTTTAGCTGGGTCTATTCATAAATTCTTTCAAGATTCTGGCTTTGTCTACGTTCAAACTCCTCTAATTACCGCAAGTGATTGTGAGGGAGCAGGAGAGATGTTTCGTGTCACTACCCTAGATTTAGATAATGTGGCAGAGTTGCCATTGAAGACGGATGAAAAAGGGAATTCCATGCAGAGCGTAGATTATGGTAAAGACTTTTTTACCAAACCCGCGTATCTGACCGTTAGTGGGCAGCTCGGGGGAGAAACCCATGCTTGTGCTCTGGGAGATATTTATACATTTGGTCCAACTTTTCGTGCTGAGAATTCTCAGACGACTCGTCATCTAGCTGAATTCCACATGGTGGAACCGGAGATGGCGTTTGCTGACTTAAGTGCTGCGATGGATAATGCGGAAAATATGCTAAAATATGTCGTCGGTCAAGTAATGGAAAAGTGTGATGAAGATTTGACTTTCTTTAATCAATTTTATGATAAAGGTTTGAAGGCAAGATTAGACAAACTCGTTACTACACCATTTGTTCGCTGCTCCTATCGCGATGCAATCAAATATCTACAAGATGAGATTGCCAAAGATCCCTCAAAATGGCAGTATCCCGACGTGGAATTTGGAACTGACTTGGCAACAGAGCATGAGCGTTGGTTGGCAGAAACTAAATTCAACAGTTGCGTATTTGTTTATAACTATCCCAAGAAAATTAAAGCTTTCTACATGCGTGACAACGATGAAGATGGAGGGGAAACCGTAAATGCCATGGATTTGTTGGTACCTGGTGTAGGTGAATTGGTTGGTGGTAGTCAGAGAGAGGATCGACTTGATGTTTTAATGTCTAAAATGAAGGAAGTCAATCTGAATCCTGAAGATTATTGGTGGTACCTTGACCTTCGAAGGTATGGCTCCGTGCCTCATGCAGGCTATGGGCTTGGGTTTGAAAGATTAGTTTGCTATGTAACCGGTGTTGAAAATATTCGTGACGCAATCGCGTTTCCTCGGTTCCCAGGTAATGCTGAATTCTGAACGCGAATACTGGATGGACGTCTAAGATAACAACTATATGCATTAAGTTCTTGTATGGCTGGTTACCACTGTGAAAGTTCTAGTAATAGGAATAATTTCGAGTCATCCGAACTCCTACCTCAGGATCGCCGTCATCACATTTAGGGACAATTTTTAAGCTGTGTAGTCTTGATCTTCTTGGGATCTCATAGTCTTGCAGCATCGGTGTAATAGGAGAATGGTTTCCATCTTCAGCATTAAAATTGCTAGATTGGTTATTATCTGTTTTACTATGATCGATGTTGCATGCTCTATGTTTTTCCTCACAGAGATCATTGATGTTTGCGTTAACGTCAGCTTTGTGCAATGGCTGCCCCGTGGAATGGTACAACAATCTATTCAAATTGCTATCTGAATTCGATAACTCAAAATACCGCTTCAGCTCCTCAAATTTACATCTATTAAGACAGTATAGGTGACAGTATTCTAGAGCAACTGTAGTTCTTTCATGAGTATCTAAAACCTCGTGCCGACGCATATTTCTGAAAATAAGACTCAGAGAAATAATTCCAGCACTTTTACCAGTGGTATCTCTTATCACAACTTTGAAAGAATTTTCGGTTGAATCCATGTTCATTTGAACCTCAGACGATCCGATCATATCATGTTGCTGCCCATTTTTCCATGACCTTACAGTAACAAAGATCTTTTTAACTTCTATGCTAGCAGTCTTAATCAAAATTTGCTCACGCCAATTATTATTCTTTTTCACCGAGCTTCTAACGCTTGTAGATCCGAGAGTGAAAATTATGTAAGGGTTGATATACTTCGTTCTAAATCCCTGTGCATTAAGAACATTGATTTCCAAAACCTTCGATGGAAACCCTACCAATTCATGAGCTGATGATGTAGCTATATGCCCAATCAATGCACCGAGAGGTAAGAAGTTCTCATATCCAGATGAATCGATACATTTCACTTGCCCTCTTTTAAGAACGAACATATTGTCACAGTCTTCGTTGATGACTGAAAGATTTTCATTGGGAATTGCTAGATAGGGTTCCATCATTTTCACCAAGCTTCCGATTGCTCCATCCGAGAAATCATTTACAAGTTCGCTCCTTCTCAATGCATCATAACAAAAATGTCTAATCACTTCTTCTCGTAGCGCAGACGGCAGGTCTGCAAGTATTTCATTTTCGTTTATGTTACCAAGCTCTGTATCGTCGTACCTGTAGTAGTCCAACAAGCGGATTTGGGTATCTTCGCTTACTCCACAAGTTAACATATATTTATTAGTGCACTGGATTCTTCGACTGTTCTCCCCTGATTGTTGGTCTCTATTATGTATGATAGATGTCAAAATTGCTGTGATGCCGGCATCACAAACGACGGCACCACCTATCATCACAACCATCGCAAATATTCTCTCTAAGTTGGTATGAATTGGGATAGATCCGTACCCTATTGTTGTCACTTAAAGGAAAAACAATACTTAGACTGTCTCTATTGCAGGAGTTATCGTAGTGACATCGTTCAACTTACCAGTGTATAATGACCAATAGAAAGATCTCAAATAACGTTCTCCACTACTGCTATTACTGGATTCATCGGCAATAATCCAGCCTTGTTCTTTTGACATCGTTCCTATTAGATGAAAGATACAGGCAAACCAATGACAAAGGAATAGCATAATGATGAAAATCTGTATGATTCTTAACTTTTCTGTTGAGATAGATAGACTCGTCCGTGAGTTCAAAGTGGTCGCACAGGAATTCAGATATTTTCCGAAATGGCGTATTCTAATGAACTGCGTGATTCGTAGTAAACCGTAACGTGCATCTTGAACTCCAGAACAAAATGCAACGAAAGATATAGGTGCTGCACAAATGAGATCTCCCTTGAAACTAGATTTAAGGTAGATGGCCCTAAAATCTTTCGGTGATGACAATAAACTTCCGTCTTTGATCACTGCGAATTTATTCAGTTTCGCGTATATATCCAAAAGGAAAAAGAGATCAATGTTGACATCGATAAGAAACAGAGATAGTGCCGTATCATGACTCATGAATGAAATTTGGTAAGGAATGATAAAAGCTAAATATGCTGTCTGCAATAGCAGCATGGCATCCCATGAGCAGCGCGAAAGAGTATCTGGCAAAACAACACCTTTCGGAATCTTGGATTTTTCTTCTACTGCCATTTTCTTCATTTTGGAAGATTTCAAGTTTCTGATCATTTTCAAAATACTTTCCTTCAATATTAGAATTTGCGTGGTATTCTTTAATAGATACTCTTGGAATTGCTCACTCATTTTATTTTCTTGTAAACACGAGAAAAAGTCAGACGCACTCAAACAGAATGTCTGGCATGTATCAACAGCTTTTGCTGAACACAAGTGTGGCTCGAAACAAAAAAATGACGTTTCCCCCAGCACACCATTGTCAACAGTTTTGAATTTTACGCCTTTTGAATTCAGTAAATGCACCTTTCCTTTATACAATAGTATGAGAGTATTGCATTTTTCTCCCTCGTGAAATAGTGTATCACCAGGAAGATAGAGTTCATAAGAGATGCAATTGACAATATGTGCTATAAAATTCGCTGAGCAGTCCTTGAAGAACAAGGTATTTCGCAAATATGGACGGATAATGTCGATTATCATTTCTTTTCTGTAGTAATCAGGAAAAAACGATAGAATCTTATTTCCGGAGACACCTAGTTGTCGCTGCCATAGATTATCGTAGTAAACATGAATTTTTGATTTCAGTGTGTCAGGGAGAGCTTCCATTTCACAGTAGGCGTGAACTTTGTCAGCCTTCATCTTGTAAAGACTTGAGGTTACGTCTAATTGAGAAACTATGTCATCCAATAATGCAATGACTAAAGTATATGTCGCTGTGCCGATAATTAGAACAAAAGAAGCAAATAAAATTTCAATCACTGAATCTTGATGGGCAGTGATATCCCCATATCCTACAGTTGTCAAAGTTGCTATGGACCAGTACAAAGATGCGATGTATCTTCGAGTCAAGTCTCTGGTGTCAGGATGCTGATCTGGGCATAGAAGGGGCTTTGAAAACAATCCATTCATATAGGCCCAATTTGTATGACTGCCTTCAGTTGTGTGATATTGATTGTAGCTTGCAATGGCGAAGAACAGGCATGCAATAAAATGGGCGCTAAATACAATCACAGCAATTACCTTTCCTACTCTTATAGCATTTTTTGGAACGCGCACTCCCAACTTCGCCAAAGAACTTTCCACACTTGTCACCAGAGCCGGAATCTCAAGAAGGCGAAAAAGTTTATTCATGCGAAAGAGAGACCACACCTGAAGTTTCCACATAGGACACAGAATCGGTTGATATAATGCAAAAACCTCAATTGGTATCAAAGATGCAACGTGCCATTTCATTTTTCCAGATTCATAGTAATGCCTCCAAATGCGTTCCTTTTCTGTCACCAAATGGCTATCATCGTAATAGGCCAAGAAAAATGACCGTATCAGTAAATCCAAAAATAATAGAAAGTCCCCGAAATAATCGAGCAAAAGCCATATGGTTGTGATTTCATGATTTTCCATGAAGGCATAACGGAATGGAATAGTCATCATAGTATAAATGGTGATTGTCAAAATTAAACCAAACCAGCATTGAATGAAATAGTTATCTGGATGTATGAAGAATACTGAATGTCCTCCAGAATTTCCGTGAGTGACCGTTGTATCATGACGGGAATGTGTGTTTGCCTTTTTAATAGGTTCCAACTTCGATAACTGTGCCCCTTCATCGAGGAAATTTTTAACAAGACGATAAAATACAAAACGGTTCAAATACCAGAGCTCTGAATCGGTGACCGATACGGCAAGGTAAGGATTGTAATCCCAGTGGTCTGTTAGACTCTCCTCTGAAAAATAGTCATCAACTCCCAGTCGTCGAAATGGAATGGATTCTCCCATCTTGGTTTCACTAAGAAGATCGACTGTTCCTTTTTTAATGAAATACATTCCGTCAGATGGGAGAGAAGGAGTAATTATCATGCTTCGACTGCTAAAAAATCGCTGTTCAAATGATGACATGAGCTGCCGCTGGAAACCGAGTTCACAGTTCGAGAAGTGAGGACACTTCGAAACCATGGCATGAGTTATGTGCATCAAGATTTCACTCTTCAGATGATCTGGAAGGGCTTTGTGTAGTATCTTGTCTTCACTTATCCCTCTTTGTTCTCGCTCGATATATTCGAAGTACTCTCGAATCCGTTTTACTTGTTCCAGAGGTCTGGAATGGTTTTCCATAAACTTCTGTAAGCGATAGAAAACTTAGCCTAGCATGATCAACATTTGACTTTAACGAAGTGTTTTTGAAAGGCACTTACTATGACACAGTTCATCTTATGATCAATATTATCTTCAGAAACATCAGTGTCATGAAAGAAACTAGTAACATTCGCAATTATCCCTGCAGTGAATGTGGCACCAACGGCTCCAACAAAAATCGCATATATCGTCTCTCTGGCATTCTTCGGTGTTAAGTCCCCATAACCAACAGTTGTTAGGGTAGTTAGAGCCCAGTAAACGGATTTATGACCACTATCTTTCAACCTGAGAGCATTCCATCCTGCGCTGCTCCAAACGATGATTAAAATACTGCATAGAAACATTTTGATAATTGAAGACAATTTTTCATTCATTGATTTTTCGAAGCAAATACTAAGATTTGTCCTCAAGCGTGAGACAGTGCGAGGCAAATGGAGAACACGAATAAGCTTCGGAATTCTAAAAAGGATATGATGGCCAAGAGCAAATGATAAAACGTCATAGGGTGCAACAGCTATCCGGTCAATTGGATACCATGGTGAATTAAAATAATTCTTCCGAATTAGGTCAATGTCGACAATAGTTTGAGACTTGCCATTTTCAAATGTGGTATAAGCGTAGGCATTCATTCGTAGGTACATATCTATGATAAATAGGATGTCAAAAGCGTAGTGTATTGAAAATACTAACCCGTGGGCTGAAGCTAAATTTGAACTTCTGGTGTAGGTAGCAAGCTGTATTGGAACTGATATAGCCTCAAACATTATACCGAATATGGCTGCTATATCCCAATAAACTAGCAAAGGTGATTTGGGTAAAATCCGTAGTCCCTTAACTTTCACCTCGGCTGATTCTTTGAACATGTTTCTTACTTTTTTTGATCTTGCGTGGTTTTTTAAGTTAAATACGTAAGAGAAGATTTTGTCCATTTGCCTTGGATTGAGAAATAATTAATAACAGAATAAGGTTACAGACGAACAAATTATATGAAGCAAGAGCCAACAAGAAACACTTACATGCGATTAACTTCGGCCGTCTTCTTCGCACCAGGGTCTTCCATTGATACTATATTGGATACTGAAGACCAGGACTCGACATCTGTGTGTGACGAACAGTCCATGAATTTCTTGAATTTATTAAAAGGAAGGGCAAGGATTTCCGAAAAGCCGGGCGAAATTCCTTTGACTTCGTTACTTGTTCCAAAGAGAAGAGGACTATCTCCGAAATAGTCGTTTTCAACCAAAGTTGCCACTACTTCAGAACATGATTTGACATACAAATCTATCTTCCCCCTTTTCACGATCAGAAGCTCCCTTTGTTTTTCTCCTTCATGTATTACAATTGAACTGGGTGGGTAAATGCGACGGATCAGAGCCAACGATATGTTAGATAGAAAAGTCTTTGATCTGTACTGTGGACTGAAAAAAGGAACCCTTTCAAGCAAAACCGTATTGGATTTTGTGATTTCTCGAGTCAGTTGATTCGGTAGTCCTTCAAATAAATTTTGATCGAGAACTCCATACTGTGTCCTTTCAAGGTAGTGGAAACACATATCGATTTTGTGAGAAATGGAAGCTGGTGCCGAGCGAAATTTAAGCCATAAATGTAAACTGTCCATTTCATGACGGAAGCGCATATTTACAACATCGATGTTGGACAAAACTGATGTCATGTTTGCGATAATAAGACCGTAACCGAAAACGCCGAAAAGCATGAAGAGACATGTAACTGCAACTTCAGTGTCCAACTTTGTCGGGACTACTGCATCTCCATAGCCGATGGTAAATAATGTCTGCATCAAAAAGTAGACAGACCGAAGAAAAAATAGGACATGGGGACAATCATTGCAATCGGGCTTTCCATCTTGTTTGGATTCACATACTGTTGGATCCATGACATCAACTATGACGTTATCTGATGTAATCCAGAGATCCATGTCTTTTAAATTTTCTTCATAAAGGTTTGAACCAGGACAGATATCGGCAACGGACGAAGATGAGAGTCCAAAATAAATTGATCCAAAAATGCACATGGAAAGCTGTGTACAAAATAAGATGACAACCATACGGAATACTGATATATTTATAGGCCCATTTCTGCTCGAAAAATTTTTGAATTCATCAAAGACAACTTGAAAATGAAGAAGCCTGGACATACGAAAAATTTCGAACGTCATTACTGTAGTGACATTATAGTATGCACCAAATATCAGAGAAAAAGGAATCTCTAGAACTGGAACACTCGAGACAATATTTAAGTAGAAGGCCATCGAATTAAGGTACCTCTTTCGAATCTGTGTTCTACTTGTCACAATGAGTCTCGTATCATTGTCGATGTAAGGCATGTAAAAGCAAAAGATCCCATCAAGAACAAAAATAATATCAATAGCCGTGCCTATAAATATGATTTCCTCTGGTACTTTGTTGGGACCCATGATGAAAATTCGAATTGGAGTCATCACTGCATTGTACCATGTGACAAAAAAGGTGATAACAAACCATGATAACCTTGATTTGGTATTAGGTTTCAATATTTCCAGCAAATTTAGTAACGCCGTTCTGCCTTTCTTACTGTTTTTCGGCTCGTAGTTAAAGTCTGTGCTCAGGGATGTATTGCAATCAATCAAAGTTCCGGACCTTGAAAATGGCCTGTGAAATTATTAAATGATGTTTGTTATGATTTACAAACAGTTTTGGAAATATCAAATTTTTGTCAACGTACTCTTGCATTCTATCTGGGTTTCAAGGTTACCTCTCGAAAAAATCAATTCATTACGTGATGTTGGGTGACGTGCTCGTGCAGATTCTTGTGGTTTCGATGGGTTTCAATATTCCACAATCAATCAAGTGTATCACTCTGTCACTTTCTTTCCAAACTTTTTCACAGTTTCGTCACAAGATAATGAATAAACTGATGTTACGAGCAAGTGTGACTTGATTTTTTACTCGGGCTCTTGATTTACTCCCTTTCCCATAGCCTTTAACAAACGAACAACGCCCAAACAGAGAACCGATCTTCTTTCCCTTACTGTCAAGATGTAACCTTCCAGAAAAAACGAAAAAATGAAATATAACAATCCTTTTCGAATGTTACAATCATTACTTTCTTTCTGATATCAAACAATACCATTCGATTCATTCACGAGGAAAATGGGCATTCAATCACAAAACGAAGTGAGATATGCGCAGTAGAAAAGAGAGATGGGACATCGATCAACAGTAATGAAACTTACCGAACTGACTTCCAATTCCGATGAAAAGAATGCTTGAGATATATGATGATAAATAATCACCACAGCATTCCCTCTAGTTCGTCTCTCACGTTTTTATGCCATCCAAAACCATCTAAAATCCATTAGAGATAAAATTCACTTTCAGCTTCATTCAATGTTTCTTGTAACTTCCATGCATCGGGAACGAATTCTTCTAGAATTTCACATGTCAATTCTTTACATTCCAGCTTGTATCTCCGCCACAAACCTCCGTTTTCGCATCGTCCCGCATCCAAGATGGTGAAAGTTGGAAGCTTATCGAGATACCGAAAAAGTTGCCCTAATCCAACCTCTCCCGATTCAACAAGTCGAATACAATCCACAGAGTGTACAGTTATGTTCGAAGCAGCTTTACAGAATATCTGTAATTATGGAAAAATCCAAACAAAAAAGAAAATATTTAAAAACACAGATCCATATTGAATGAACAGCAATAAGTTAATATCAAGGCTTGGAACTCCTTTTTACTTACCTGATCAAAAACAGAAAGATGAACTACTCTATCCCACACAGCGTCTCCACCTCCGTCCTGATTATCTAAGTTGTAGTATTCATCATGGTCACAGCTATAATCAAGTTCAAAACCCCGCTTGACACACTTGTCAATATGGACATGAACAGGTGCATCATAAAACGAACTAAATATTCTCTGTAAGTTTCCATTCGCAGTCAAGGCAATCCGATCAAGGGGTGAAAGATTGGGAATCTTTTGACCAAACTGAGCTGTCAGTGTACCCCCCGTACTTGTGACTAGACCCGATGAAGTGACCTTCCTCATTTCAGTTCGATTCGCAGTGACATTCCAACCAAGAAGTGAATCTCTAAAGTATCTGGTCTCCACGCATACACCCCCATTCTGCATAACTTCTTTGCAATTTGTGACATCCGATGGATCCGACATGATATCACCCAAAGTTCCAGCTCCGACGAAATCCGTGCTCTCTTCAGTCATGATATTATTTGAAACTCTTTGGCCTTTGAACACATTGGTATCGGATTCATCGATGCAATTTTGTGTAGTGTTCCTACCTGTGCAATCATTTGAAATTGGATGAGGTTGATTCGTCAGCTGAAGTTGTTGCCCGGCGCCTTTGCGGACAAATAATATACCCGCTGTTGATCGAAATGACCACAGAGAATTCAGTAGCGTGAAACATTGACATGCATATTGTCGTGGAACAAACAAAATTAGAATAGCAAGGGCGCTTCTTGGACCAAACCCAAAAGATCCGCCTGGACCTTTCATCATATACATTCACACGCTGCGTTTCTTTGTTTTTGTTTGTCGTGCATTTCTTTATTTTCTTTCTATTTTTTCGGTGACAATCTAATCTGTCCGTCATCTGTCTCACAAAATAATACACGCGGTACGATAAATAATGAAGTACGGCACTGTACGCTCAGCTAGACGTGTAGAGCTACTGTAGCTTGTGCTGAATACTGCCATGTTACATGTTACATGTTACATTATTTTACATTTCACAATTTACAATTATTTACACTGATACGATATAGATCTGCATTTAAGGCCATTCTTAAGTTCAGCATGGCAAAAGCAATTCCAGTCGGACCAGAGCCTTTCCTTATAAGCCACAAAGAAGTTGAGACCCTTTATGCTATTCTAGATGCTGTCACTAAGGCGCTGAAACAACTCCAAGTGCCCTATATTGTCACGGGAGGGAGTCTCTTGGGAGCCATACGACAGCATTCTATACTTTTCTGTGATGATGATATAGATATTGCCATCATTGACGAAACTGATAACTTGAGTGTCTATCAAAAGGTTTCTGAACAATTGCAAGGAATTTTGGGGCATGAGTATCATTATGTAATAAAACCTTGGGAGGGCGGCGATAAAGTTAGACATGCTCGGAGGAACAGTGTTTTCCTTGATTTGTTTGTCCTACGAAAATACAATAACTTGCAAGAGCTCAAAGACGTCATTGGGATAAAGAAAAATGGACAACCGCAATCAGAAGAATACGTTCAAAATATCCTTACAACGATCCAAAGAGCAGCGTTTTCACAAAATGAGTTTGACGCACTTTTCCCACTCTGGCATTTCAACACTCGAAAGGCTATTGAAATGTGGCCAAAAGAAGTATACAGGCACAGTGAATTGTTTCCATTGGTAACCGATTTTCGATTTGGTCCTTTGGTTGATGTATGTGGACCTAGAATGCATATTCTCTTACTCCAACGTGCATTTGGGTTGGATTGTTTTCACGTTTATTATCAAAGTAAAAGTCACAATCATGGCACTAAAAGTAGAATGCAACAAAAGTCTACCTGTGTTCATGTAGAGACTGATTCTTCGCCTGCGAATTTGAATGACATTACGACTCAAGAGACGTGCGAAAAAGTGTTCAAGCCACTTGTACAAGATGGAGGGACCTGGGAAGGAGGAATAAAAATGCCGCTCGAGGATGAACATTACATTCCATTGCAACCGCTGTCCAGAGCCAAGCGACGACATTCATTTCACAACAAAAAACGATTAATGGATTATATACAAAGGCAATCTAAAATGGAAAATCTATGGCAGATTGGATATGAAACAGAGTCCATCAAGACCTCTCGTCCACGACGCACCATCTATATGGATGGTGTTTTTGATCTGTTTCATATTGGTCATTTAAATGCCATCAATGAATGTGCCAAACTTGGAGATAAAGTTATAATTGGTGTGACTGGTCAAGAAGATGCTACTAGTTACAAGAGAGCACCGATTATTCCGGAAGCGGAACGAGTTGCAATCGTTTCAGCACTAAAAGAAGTGGATTGCGTTGTCTGTCCTTGTCCTTTGGTTGTGACAAGAGATTTCATGGAAGAATATGGCATTGATCTGGTAGTTCATGGATTTGCATCGGATCAAGATGAAAAGAGACAATATAAGTTTTTTGAGTATCCCATCCAATGCAATAAATTTCAGAGGATACCGTATTTTCATAAAACAAGTACTACGGATATAATAAACAGGATAAAACATATTGTATAAACATATAGTAAAATTATAGACACGGTCCAGGTGTGCTAGCTTTATATCCAATTTGCATTGTGAATAATGAGACACTATTATCCATTATTTAATTTATATATATATGTATATTCCATGCTCATTGTTTTGTTTGACATCTCTCATCTTCCTATTCGTGTCCAATACATCTTGACAATCTATCTACCTACTCACCATCTTGCAACTCTTCCATGACGAGGAACTGTCCCATAACCAGTATTTCCAAGAGGCACCGGCAAATCATTTTCTTTATACCAAGCAACAATCTCATCTTGCTTGTTCCACCAGTCGGGAGTCGGAAGATGGTTGGGCATGAATGCATCTAAACTCTTCTCCAGTGCTGCATGGTTGGTGCTCATTGTAGCTCTCAATCCGGTTGGGTCAAAATCACTTTTTCCAGTGGCAAACATACCCTTATTACCAGGTGAAGATTTGGGTCCTTCTTCAAATTTGGCCAGTTCCTCCTGAACTTTCTCGTCATCTTGAGGAAGAAGTTCCAACTTGAGCTTTTCCAATTCTTTATTGGGGAAAGCGGGATCCTGATATCTCCTTTTCGTATCACGAGGATAGTAAGAAACAAAATAAGGATCTTCGTAGATGGTCCCTTCGTCTTCCGTCGGCTGTCTGCCCCCTTCCTGGGATCCGGGAGAGGGATAGCGGAACTGTGCCTTGATGGAACCGTCTTTATTAATTGGAACTTGGGTCGAGGGTCTAGGTATCTGCTCTCCTCGATGAACGTCATTTGGTCGAAACACAAGGAATGATCTGAGCTTTTCAAATTTTTCCTGTCCAAGTTTGGAAGACAAGAAAGAAGAAACCCAACCTTCCCATGGCATTTGGGTTTCGGTCGAGGAGACAGCAGAGGGTGCTATGCTGGGAGCTTCCTTCGCTGAAACGGCTCGGGACGCTGCAGGAATCACCGTTTGAGCAATCTTTTCAGCCGTTTTCTTTACTGGTGCTGACATTTTAAATGCGTGTCTCTTTGTGTGTCGTAAAAAAGGAAATATGTGATGAGAGTAATCAAAGGCAACTTATATACCGCGGAATAGTTAACACTCAACAATTTGATGGAATACAGAATACAGAGAGTACATACAACACTCTCATCTACTACACTAGTCTAGCTAGAGAGCCTCTCTAGCTCTAGCTAGAGAGAGAGAGACAGTTGCTTGCTCTCTCTTCCATACTGTAGCGATACCAGGTTCTGGTACGTACTACCGGCGGGGTCGTACTGACTCTCTACGGTAATGTGCTGGACGGAAGAAAGCTCTCTGCATAATAAGAAGTCTATGTGGGCTGTACACATTGGATGAAGGTACTGTACCTAGAGCTTTCCCTAAAAATCACATCCATACACAGTACGGTAGTACATTGGTTGTATTATTTT
>JAAMXU010002128.1:0-53912 GCA_019693545.1 Chaetoceros muelleri
AATTAATATTTGCGGGAACTGCATGTATATTTATACTACGCGTATGCGCGCGTTGCGATGCAGAGAAAGATGATTTTAGTGGTGTCCAAAGATGGTAGTCACAAGATACAGAAGGTGACTGTAGAGTGCACTATGGATAGAATTACCTTGGAAAATTATAAACATGATGGTCACTATTGTGCACAGTGCTTTAGAAAACAACCAGAGGGCATTGGAGATGCCATGGCAAGAAAATCTATGTGTAATCTTTCAAGAAAGGGATGCCAGAAATGTGATGAACCAATCTGAAAGGAATGCTGGCAGTTTTACAACAAAAAAGTCACAGGCCCCAAACTTAAATTTCTAAGGCTTCTTTTTGATATCACATTTCTCAACCTAGAGAATAAACTGAGTTTTGAAAATTGCAAAACACATCCCAAACATATTGATTATGAGTATGTAGTTCTTGGCGTTGTTAAAATCCATCATGTATTCATTATTTTACAGGCCTACCAAAATCCTGCCTAGTTGGGAAAGGGTTAAGGCCTATCCACATTAATTTTTTTAGCTTTGGGTTGTTTTTTGACCAAACAATACAACCATGTGTACAACCTCCGTTAGATTGTATCAACCCGTACATTGCCTTCAAAATTTTAGTCAGCAATTTACCTTTTGGTTGAACAAACCTTCTCAACTTGGTGGCACATCCTCGTCGTACTCACCCCCGTCATCGACATTTCCTCCACTACTCTCCTCTTCACCCACATCTGCAAGTTCAATAGTTGCTTATTCTGCAGTCATTGTGGGGATGACTGGCTCTTGCACAGGCACCACCGTCTCTATGACTGCTCCGTTCTGATCAATAGGTCTTTCTGGGATCGACTCAGCAGGGATTGCATCGGCTTGCATTACTCTTGCTTGAAGCTCCTGCAATCACATTCATTGTGTCAATCATCTCCCTTGTGAACCTCATCTTGGTCCAATGGGTCCTCCTCACGTATGTATCTGATCTCATGTTCCACATGACCCATGATCCGGATACATTCGCAGCTGGATACGGTTCGGTCCTTTCCTGCATGGAGTTCGATCTCACCTTCGGGTCATATGCTTCCACATAATCACCAAACCCTAGGGAGAACTCCCTTACATAATCAATCTTCCCTCCAGTAAACTTCGATCTTGGGCACACATTATCACTGAGCGCCGTAGTACGCCTTGTGTTGATCCTGTTCACCACATAGGTGACCAGATCCTTGATCCTACTCTTGGGAAGCGAGTAAGGCAGGGCTGCTAGAATGCTCCTCGCATTCTCCTTGATCCTTCTGATCTTTGCGTCCACTTTAGGCAAGTGGTCTCCAGCTCCAGTGGCATCAGCAATGCATTGGTACTCCAGGAAACAATCCGTCTAGATTCTTCAAGCTCTTTAGGGGGTCGACTAGCACCAGATCAGAATCAAAGCCTCTAGTACTACTGCGTAGAAGGTTGATCTGAACTTGCAATGCTTGTCCCAAACTCCCAAGCTTTTGACTTCTTGTCAATGCACTAGAAATGGTGAGTTTCAGTGGCGAGGCTACGGAGACAAGGAATGGAATCTTCTTGACAAACATCACGTCAAAGGTCACTTTCTGCATCTTCCTCTGCTCCTTGATCCCAATGTCAACTCCATCTTCAATAAACTTGGCTCTCTTGTTGGTCGGCTTGCCTCTAACCGTCTCCACCATCGGCCCATAGATATCATAATATCTATTTACATCTTCTACTGCAACAGGCACATTGTTCAAGTTCCCATCCCTGATGAGATGAATAGCTTCGCTGTGACTTGGGTATCCGGCATTCTGCATGAATTCCTTGGCTTAGTGGGCACGTCTCACTTCCTTTTGAGTGCACATATGTTCCCTCTCCTCCACAGCCAACAAGCTTAGAAGCGCATTGCATTCTTTGTAGTCTGGGTCGACCCAGGCACTGAAGTCTGCAACGTACAGCTTGTTTCTTCTTACAAACTGGAGATCTCTATCTCCCATATGCACCGTGTAGGACATACCAGGCTAGTACGTAACGTTGTACGCGTCCTCTACATTGGCTTGACCTCACGCGAATATCGTCGCTACCCAAGCACTAAAGAAAAACTTCAAGCATACCAACCTTTGTGAGCTTGGTTTTAGAACTGAACAGGCCTTTACAACCACCATGACCCTCGCGCACATCACGCAAGAACCTTGGATGAATAATATTTACCTGGCTTCCACTGTCAAGTATCACCTCGAGATACTTAACAACAACGGCATCACCGCTACTAGCAGCTAGACATTCTCCATAGTCAAATGTCATTAAATAGTCACCGTCGTACTGCATCAATCCTACTAGGTCATCATCAGCTTCCGATGCATCCTCGTCATCTCCTTCTGGACAATCCCTAGGGAAATGTCCCTTTTTCCCCACAATTAGACTAAAAACATTCAACGTTCCTGAGTCTTTTTTCTTTATTTTTATTTTTATTATCACTCGAGTCTGTATTCTTTCTACCCTCATCTGAAGACAACAATTTACCTTTACTGCTAGTAGCACCACCCTTCTTTCCTTTTCCTTTCTTGCTCTTGACAGGTCTGCTGGCTTCTACAGTCACGTAGCTTGCTCCTACATTGAGAGCACCAGTTCCCTTCTTCACTACAAGGCGAGCATTGGCAAGGACATAAACTTGGTTCATGTCCTTAGGGGATTCCCTCACTCCCTTGGCAATGTTGTTGATTGTCTCAACAATAAAGTCACTGTACCTGGTCCTGTCCATGCTCTTGAGGAAATCCATCACAACGTCTTCCTCAGTCAGTTCGATGTTTCCTTGGTCCTTGTATGCATCATACCAACTATCAAAGCGAGCTTTGAAGTCAACCAAGGATTCAAAAGCTCCTTGCTTGCAGGACTGGTATTCTTCCCTAGCCTTCCTCTTCACTACTTGAGTCACCTTGGAGGAAGTCGCTACCATAAGAGGCTCCTTGATCCCTCTTCATAGCAAAAGGGGATCAACTTTCTCATCGATCTTGGCACAAGAGTCATGTCTCTTCAGCTCGTCCAGACTCTCCTTCCTAAGCTTCGACATGATGTAGGCAAACATGGAGGCTCTGTTCACTCCTCTCATCTTCGCAATCGTAGTCGCTTTATCCTTGATGGCATTGATAAGAGCGGCCTTCACAAACTCATTGCTACTGGCAGTAGGATAGTCTTGATCTCTGTCAATGGGATCAGGCTCCCAGTACGTCTCAAGCTTGATGAGGCGAGCAAGATCACCATCCTTCTCCATACAAGCAGTCTTTAGGCGCTCCTTGAAGACAATGAAGTTGTTGTAGGGGCCGTACTTCAACATTGGCACTGCTTCGTCACTGTTGAGGGACTTTGATGTAGTCTTTGACCCTCCCTTGTTGCTGGGTCCAGACCTTCCTCTCCTGTCACGACCTTTGCCGGTCTTCTTGAAGCCGCTACCGTCACTCACTCTTGCTGTCCAGATGGCTCATAGTTCTCTAAAACAGGTGGGATAATGTACTACTAACACATAGAAAATAGGCGTATACTCTCAGTCTAGTGGGCACTAGTCCTCAACTTGATTGGCTTTATGTGTAGTAACTAAAAAACTTCTATCTTCGTAGAGTTTCGTTTTAGTAAATTATGAATAATTATGAATGAGGAAAAATGATCCACATCGTCAAAAACACTCTAACAAATACACACTTAAGGAATCCAAGAATCTCAATGAATGTTCCTTTCCTAATTCATTCTTGAATACACTCACAATCCGTCTTCCTTACCCCTTAGAATCTCCTAACTGCATCATACTTAAGTTTCCCCAGACATTCTTCACTCAAGATCCATCTTAGTCTTATTGCAGTCCTGCTTCCCAGATTATCCCAAAAGATTCTGCTCTCTCCTATTCACATTAGATAAGCTCCCTAGCTTTATCTATTCTTGATCATCAATACTAGCACAGATGCTAGTGTCACGATAAGCTCCCTAGCTTTATCTATTCTTGATCATCAATACTAGCACAGATGCTAGTGTCACACTCTCATTCTCTTCCATGAAGTGATCAGCACATTCGCCCGTTTCGACAGTCGTTAGCGTCACGCTCTAAATTGCGCGCATCTGGTGCGAAAACTTGTACGGTTGTCTACGCACACGAGTGCTGGTGCTACACTATTTCCAACCGTGTAGTGTGGTGCACGGTGCACACAACAAACATCAAACTTCACACATCACAGAAAACATGAAACACAACAATAATAATGATAATTTACCATAGAGATGCACATTCATTACACCGGACGGGATTTATCAGAGGATGAAGCAAATAATGTGAAAAGTATAAGTGTCGATCCAAGTGTCACTTTTATAGACATTTGTGCTTTTTCTGCTTGCGTGCATCTTATTTACGTTGAAATACCGGACAGTGTCGAACGTATTGAATACGAAGCTTTTTCAGGATGTCGTTCTATTAAGAAAATTAATCTACCTGCAAGTGTAACTATTATATACGATGGAGCTTTTCAATTCTGTGTATCCCTTACTCATATCAATTTGCCACGCGGCATTACACATATACAGAGCGAGACTTTGGATGGATGCAAAGCTCTCAATAGCATCGATATACCTGATACGGTGACAAATATTGAATATGCAGCATTTCGAGACTGTCATTCCCTCGAAACTATAATTTTACCAGATTCGATTACAGATATTGGATATAGCGTTTTTGATAGCTGCCATGCTCTGACCAAGGTCAAACTTTCAAACAGCTTGATACAGTTGAAAGATTGCACTTTTGCCCATTGTCGTTCCCTGGTCCAAATATTCCTACCCAGGAGTGTTGAATATATCAGTCACAAAGCATTTATTGGGTGCAAATCTCTGCGATATGTTTATATACCAAGACGAAAGTTTAGAAAAATAAGATATGACGCTTTTGACGGTTGTGACTATCTGATTCACTTGTACAAATCCCTCTATCCACAAGTGACTGTAGGTACAGATAATCGTGGATATTTGGTAGTGGAAGACAAGAGACTTTTTATTCGTTGGCTTCGATTTAGATATGATGGATATCCATTTCTAAGGACATGTTGGAATGCAGAAGTATCCATGCAGGAGTTACAAAAATGTATTGATAAATATGGCATAGACTGTGTATTACAAGTGGAAGAATGTTCTAGAACAAATGGCTTTGAGTTGCTGCTAATGAATCCTTATATTAGCGATGTAGTATTTGATATGATTGCAAATGTTGTCCTGGGCCTGTTATTGCATTGAGTTGAGGGTAGAGGATTGAGGTTTGACGCTATGCAGGATGAATGATGACTTTCAATTTAGGTCCTGTCGAATAGATATGTATTTTGCAAAGTTCGTGAAAAATTAAGGTTAAATCATAACGTTTTAATATTTTGATACAGATTGCATTTAGATTTAGTTGGTTAACTACCGTAGAGAGAGAGAGGTAGAACTTTTTCTTTTTTTTCCCAGAACTCGCAAAATAAAAACGCGCGCGCGAACAACGTCAATGGGAGTGTCAAGATCCATCAAGCGATGACAGAAAGATAGATTCCCATGATTCTCATTTCGAATCAACAACGGCCGGCATAAAAAATGTGCGTTCGTTGGGTGTGTGCGTGTTCTTTGAAAGAAACATAAAAATTCTCAGGCTTCATCCGTACAAAATAAGACACATCACACATCACCTTTCAGATTCCTTTCATTCCCTTTAGGAATCTAAATCGACTCACGTACCCATTGATTGGTAAAGCCGAGCGAAATTATTATTATTCATTAGTTTTCTCTTTGGACTTGAATCTTGTTGCATTACACATTTTGCATTTTGCAACCAACCAGGCCATATTTCAACTCTCTTCTCTTTTAACTACACGTTCGTTTCCTTTTATCCTCTATCAAGTATAAATAATGAATCACTATCTTAGTACCTTCTCACGGCGATCCGCTTCATTGATTCAGCTCGCAAAACGTTCTCAGGGAACTTCCACCATGGGAAGATTCACAAGCATGGGACCCTACGGAGAACACAACGCCAACACACCATGCAGTCAAACAGGAGGTGCTCGCCAAAGAGATCGTGTGGGATTCTCCACCGCTGTCGCTTACGGTGGGCTCGATCATGATTCGTTCCATAGTAATATGTTGAGCGCACATTTATTCGCTCAAGTCCGAGATATGAACGTTTTTGGGAAAGAAATGAGACTCAAGGAAGCTGCTATTGTGTCCAAGAGCGGAGAGCAAATTTTTGATAAAATTATTTTGTTGGTGAGTCATGGGGATGCTTCCCCGGTCACCGAAGAAGAATCTCGATCACATTTTGGGGAAAAGCGTCCAGGGGATTTGGCTTTGACTGATCATGTAAGTTTTATCTTTTTCGTATCATCAAGTTGAAATTTGTCGACTTGTTTCTAATCAGACGATTTTCATTCAATACAGGGAATAGGACAAGCACTGAAAATGCTTGGCAAGACGGGAGAGTACTGCAATAAAGCAACGGGTCTGCTTCCAGAATTGTTTGTAACTTCTCCTATTCGCTGTGCAACAGAAGCAGCACTGTTGTCCTTTCCATACTACTGCCCTGGGTCTATTTATGGGACCAAGTGGGTTTGTCATGGCGCTTGTCATGACAGTACCATGACAACACCGGTTCAACATTTGGCAACATCCTTTCCCGATATTGATTACAGTCGTGCAGGAGACCATTCTGACTTTTTGTCATGGTTGAGTACAAGGGAGGAACGTGTAATTGCAATTTCCAGTACACCGTCGTGGGTGAATCAGTTTTGCGATGAAATAGAACCTGGAAACGAATCCAAGGATTTGAGAGTTGTAGGAATCAAATTCAACCATTTGTAGACTCTGTGTTGTTTCTGTTTTTTTATTCCTATTATCAATACATTGTACCTTAACACTCTATTCTTAAAACAAACTTTTAACAAATGACGTTATGAAAATCATTCAGTGGCAATAATTCGAGACATAACTGTAGTTTGTATCAGACGAAATGTCCCGAAGTGTCCATGATATGATTCTATACCCTCTTTTTTTTCCTTGGTGGATTGCATGTAGTTATGGAATACCAATTACCATCAAAAAGACTGAAAATCATGATAACAATAAGCTCAAAACTCGTATCTTCAATACTAGGATTGGAAAGTATCAAATCAAATCCATTTATTCCAGTGCCCTCTTCCACTTGAAGAAGGCAATCTATCCCATGTTCATCAATAATTTGTTCGATATCGTTCATGGATACATTATCCTCCCCACACTTTTTCAAAAAGGGATAGGAATCGTATCGATGCTTGATCCAATCATGAAATTTTTCTTCGTACTCACCATCAGTTCCACAAATCGATCTTGTGAGATCTGGGTTGCGAACAATCCCACGAATCTCTCTCATGGCAGCTAATGATCTGGTACGAGAGGGGTTGAAATGTACGGGCTGTGGATTGATGGATTGGTACAGTTTCGACAAGGAGGTGCATCTTCCGAAAGAACCATTACGTATTTCCATACAACTGTTGGCATTATAAACATGCAACAGAGAGGTGCAGTCTACAAATGATTCCGCATAAATTGTTTCCACTGAACTTGGTATGCATATAGCTACGAGAGATTTGCAGCCAAAAAAGGTTAACCTGGCAATCTTCTTAAAGCCCGGAGGTAGATGGATATGTGTGAGGGCACTACATTTATAGAATGCCGCCATTCCCAAATGTAAAAGACGACGTGGTAGATAAACTTTGCATAGTGATTTGCATCCCTCAAAAGCACCATCATCGATACATTCCAATTCGCCAGGGATATTGACGAAAGAAAGTGCGCTGCAGAAAAGGAATGCTCCTCTTCCGATTTTTTTCATACTTTTGGGAAGGTCAACTCTGGTAAGAGACTCACATTCACAGAAAGCATACTCCTCAATCTCCTTGAGATTATCCGGAAATTTTATACGCACGAGGGACTCACACTGATAAAAAGCACTCGTGTGTATGTATTGTATATTTTCTGGTAGGTTGACATCGACGAGCGAAGAGCATTGACTAAAAGCATAGGGTCCAATATCCGTGACGCTATCTGGAATGGAAATGCGCTTAAGACTTGGACACAATTCAAAGGCTGCGTCCCCAATGATCGTGACGCCATGAGGAATGATGTTTTTATTGGCGATTTGTCCAGAAAAGCCACCCTCCTTTATTTCTCTTGACTTTTTAGAGCCATGATCTTGTTTTTGAGGAAATTCGACGTTTGTCAAGAGCTTGCAACCTCGAAAAGCTTCACTTGGTAGGACAGTAATATCAGGAGAGATTGTTATGCTCGTTACAGTTTCCCTTTCTTCATCAGTTAAGCGTTGTCCACAGTAATTGATATGCATTTCTTTCTGTTTTTTGTTTGCTCTGTCTCCTCTCCTCTGGATGGAGTTACCCCCGTGTGATGCAGATAGAGGAGCTGTACTCCTACTAACCATCACAGGTATGTCCAATGTCCATTATTGCCCACCCAATACCCAATATCTCTATCAATACAGATCATCTTACTGCTCCTAATTCATCTAAAATCTAAAAATAAAACGTATTTTATCTGCAAAATCTAATCTCTACACATCTATCGTGGTTTAGAGCATGACTCAAATGTGCGCAATTTAGTCAAACACGCACTACAGTACTGCTTCGTTGCCAACAGGAGGATTGGATTATGAAATAATGTCAACTACGTTTGTCCGAGAAATGATTCTCCCGCTTCCAATATGCCGTGTTCTGCAATATGAATCATTTTTTCCCTGGTGACATGGTTGCTCAAACATGTTTTCAGAAAGGGCTATACATCATACCGATGAATCAATCAACCAAGCAATCGTGAAAGTCCTCTTTCTTTTTCATTGTCCTGCACCCGTTGTGAATCAGTACTTGTACTGTTAATCGTCACGTTATTAAGATGTACAAGAGATTCGAATTCTAGAGAAAAGGCATCTGCATCTATTTTCGTCATTTTGGATTTGCAAAGGATTCCTGTTCTCTCATGCATACTATAAAATAGTAATTACCTGGTTGAGGAGTACTAGTGACTTTATTCCACTCGTTTTCTCTTTTGTGGATTACATGGTGGTGGTGTATAACCACCAAGTAGGTTCACAATGATAATAGCAATCAGTTCAAAATATCTGTCGCCAAGAAAAGGATTGGACAAGAGAACATCAAATGCACTCATTCCAGTATACTCCTCCTCTTTAAAAATGCCATCTATCCCATACTTCTCAACGACTGCTTCCACGTCCTTCATCGATACGCGATCCGTCCAACATTTATACCAAAACGGGTAGGAATCGCATCTGTTCTTGAGCCAATCATTAAAATCCTTTGCATTATTGCCAGACCTTTGATGAGAGTGTGTCGAGGTAGAATTGGATTCTAAAGGGGGTATCGGGGGTATCGCTACTCCTCTTTGTGGACGGATGGATCGGTACAACTTCACAAGACTATCGCAGTCTGCAAAAGAACCACTAGCAATATCAATTGAACTGTTGAGAATGTAAACGTGCAAAAGAGAAGTGCACTTTTCAAATGCTCCACTAAAAATCAATTCCACAGACCTAGGTATGCAAACCTGTACGAGAGACTTACAGCCAAGAAAGGTTGAATGAGCAATGACCTTCAAGCCCTGAGGTAGGTGGATATGTGTGATGGCACTGCAGCCAGAGAATGCTTCACTTCCCAAATTTAAAAGACGGCGTGGTAGATAAAGTTTGCACAATGATTTGCATTCAAAAAAAGCATATTCTCCAATATCTTCCAATTCCTCGCCAGGGATATTGACGAAAAAAAGGGTGCTGCAGGAATAGAATGCTCCACTTCCAATTTTAGTAATGCCTTTGGGAAGATCGGCACTGATGAGAGACTTACATCGAGAGAAAGCATAGTGGTCAATCTGTATCAGCGTATTTGGAAAATTGATATGTATGAGAGATTCACATTCATCGAAAGTTCTCATGTGTATGTGTTGGATACCCTCTGGCAGGTGGACATTGACGAGCGAATGGCATAGACGAAAAGCATAGGGTCCAATATCCGTGACGCTATCGGGAATAGAAATATGCGTCAGACACTGGCAAAATTCAAAGGCTGCAGATCCAATGGTTGTGACGCCATGAGGAATAATGATTTCTGTGAGAGATTTACATCTAGAAAAGGCATCCTCTTGTATTTTTGTGAGCTTGCCTTCTTGAGGAAAGTTAACGTTTGTCAATAGCTTGCAACCTTGAAAGGCGCGAATTGGTAGGACAGTAATACCAGGAGAGATTGTTATGCTCGTTACAGTCTCCCTTTCTTCATCAGTCAAGCGTTGTCCGCAGTAATTGATCTGCATTTCTTTCTCTATTTATCGTATTGTACTTGGTTTGCTGCTGTATTTTCTTTTTTTTCTTTCTAAAACTTTTTTTTGGCGTTGTCTAACAAGAAGATGCAACGACTACGAACGTTCTGTATGGCGTGCTACGGTGAATGGCACCTCACACATCACTGTGTTTCAATTGTTCAGATACAGTGTGTACTGTACTGTACATGCATACTGCTAAAACAGTAAAAGATAACACACTACCGTGGCTAGTAGAGTAGTAGAGAGAGGAGTACTACTACAGTAGCAGTACAACTAAGTACAACAACAGCACACAAAAAACAGTCAAAAAACATAACCAACCATCGCGAATTCAACCATGGCAATCGTTCCGAAAATCATCACCAACAAGACAATCATGTCCAGGTAAGTTTGAATATTGAACAATGAATATTGGCTTGTAGATTCAAAGATATGCACTCACCATCATGAGCACACTTGGCAGTTTCAACAGGACGCCCTCTATTGTCGTCGGTAAGTGATCGGTACTTATTTTAGTTCGTCTGTCTTCAATCATATATGCAATACTGTATATTTCTTGAAACAGAATTCATATCACTCCTTACTCATTCATTCCTCTTTCATTATTTAATAAATGGATGGATAAATAAAACATCATGGTCGTGATAGGCTCTAGAGTAGGATCCAAAATGGGAAAGGTTATGAAAGAAACTACTTTTCAAAACGTTGGATCTAGTTCTAAATTTAGTTTTGGGGGTGCAACCTCCGTGTCTTTGTTGAGTGCCATGTCAAAACCTTTTAATACCATCAAAAAGGTTGTTAGATGAAAGAATAATAAAATCGGTCGGTCGGTCGGTTGTCGCAATGAATGGTGTGATGAATGATTTTAGTTGGGGAATCCTAGAGTGGCGGATAGATAGGCAGTAGCACTCCAAACGTAAAGTAATGCATAATTGCTAAGGGAAGACAAACATGGAAAATGTACAAGTTTAAGGAATAGTGGCCATGGTATAGAAAGTTTTGGTTAATTCATTTTATTTTTTATTACAACATAGGAGAAAGAATCTCCTTCTCAAGCCGAAACAGAAACAGACCTTAATTAATTCCATTAAGTCGCAGTTTTTATTTTTGGTATTGGGATCTACCCCCCACCGCGATGGGTGGCACATACAGTGTACGTCGTACTGATCAACAAACGGTCAACGAACAACTGCTTGTACACATTCACTACTGTAGCACAAACTGTGGAACTACAGAAAGAAAACATCATTCACAATCCAAACCAACGGACGGTCCAATCGCTTACTTCTGTATCGATTGGTCGATTGATCATCTTCATCTAAAGATCATCTTTTCAGTTCGTGGAATCAAACCAGAAAAAGAAAGTTACAAATCGGTTTGTTTTCGGAAAGGGTCTGCTGCTGGTCGTTGAGATTCTATCTGTGACACTGTGACTTTTTGAGGCTCTCCGTACAGTTATACGTAGATAATACGTGCCATATTACCGCGATAGTTACTGTAAGAAGAAGGCAATGGTAATAACTTGAACTCATACTTACTTCCTTGACAACTATACAACTACAGAAAGAATAGACGTTTGGCATAATATAATACAAATCATCCATCATGACGATCGAACAACGCAACAATCTAAATCGCAGCAATAGGGATATGGTGAATGACAAGAAGAATCGCATTTCGCCCAATGGAAGGGATAAAATGGGTAAAGGTTGTCGAATCATCGATGATGAATTAACTTCCCACCTGGATGCTTGTGCTCGTGCGAGTAAGATACGTGAAAGAGTTCCTTTACTTTATCCTCTTCCATGTGGTGAAAAAGTAATACAGTCGAGACAAAGATCGCTTTATGAGTCCGACAATACTAAAAGAACATCTTCAATCAGCAAGTCCATGGCAGGCAGTACTAATTTTGACAAGGATCGGTTTCAAATATTAATGACCAAGAGAAAAAGTCTAGCTCAAATACAGGCAAAGGTTTGTTCCAAATCTTGGAATGTAAGAAATGTTTGTGATAATTTGATCGAAAAAACACCTAGATCCCCGTTACCTCCATCGATTGAAGAAAGAATATTGTGGCATCAAGGACGACAAAGCATGGTAGCTTCTACAATGGACAACCATTACAGTCTCGGTACGAATCATTCATCAACACCAATCACAAAAACAACAAATCAACAAACTTTATCATCGTCATCAGTTCTATACAATCCAAAAGAATATCCAACAAATGCTAGTAAATGGGTTGGGGTCGAGAAGAAACCTACTAGTGACATGCAAGGAAGGATAAACAACACAACTTCTCTCTTTGGTCGTAGTATACAACCAACTTGCAAACAAAAATTGAAGGAACTTGCGACTCGCCACCGTGTGCTACCATCCACACCTCGTTTGGAACGGTTCAAGTCAGAGTCAAAGAATTTGCAAACACTAACATTGGAAACTTCGTTAGATGATGAGTCTCTGCATTGTATTACTATCGATGGAGACGATGAGCCATATCGCAACGAGGATAATCATAAGGATGATTTGACTCTAGAATCGAATGTATCATTTCTTGATGCGATGGAATGTAGTGAGGATGTAGGAGTTTCCTTTTCATCCGATATGGTTTCGCGAGATGTGAAAGGGAACCATGGCAAGGAACGGATTTCAAAAGGAAATACTAGGAATGTAAGAGGGGTTGATCAAAATGGAGTAAATTATCTAGCTCAATTGCAAACACTGATTGGGATACAACAAGAGAATCATCACTCTCCTTCGGATGTACATATAACATCGACATGCAATTTATGGGTAAAAGGTAAAACATCAAAGTGCACATCGCATCATATCGAAAACGATGTATTATGTGACACTTTGAAGACAATGGATGAAGATTTAGCGTCAATTGTTTCTTCTCAGGTAACTTTGGACGGTATTAATGATAAGGATCATTGCGAGCAGTGGGGGAACAAGTTATGTAAAGGGACCAATTGTTCATTGCTTCGCTATTGCTTGATGGTATGGTTTGTTTCACTGGTTCTTATTTATGAGAGAAGTTGGAGCCATGAGATATACTTATTGTCATCGTGGCGCCGAATTGTTGAACAATCCATGAAGGAGGCCATTCATTCCCAAATTCACAATCTTGAAAATATGACCGTACTGCAGACTCTTTCAAAGTCCATGGGTTCGGTGAAAGGTGTCTTGCAACCTGCACCTTACGGCCAATCATATCGTGAGGAGGTTGTGATGAGAATTGCATCCGAGGAATTTCAGACAGCCACCAAGGTTAAAAATGACACGATGGCCTTGGAGAATCTAGTTCACCATCATTTCATTGGTCAAATGAGTGCAGAGGAAGAGTATAATCTTCCTATGCATCAAGTCATGACACCGGACACTTGTAGCATTGATGTTATGTTTTATAGAGACATGACAACGGATTCACCAATAAAAGAGGCTTCTATTTTTGTTGAAGAAATCAACTCTGATGTGCATGGAATGAATAGTACCTTCATGAACAATGGTACAACAGAGGATACGAAGTCACAACTTTTAACACACAAAGACGAGATTTTTAACATGACAACAGTCGCACAGTCATCTGTAGTTCGACCACGGATAGAAAAAGTACGTTTTTGGTCCAGCAGGAGATATATTCCTTTTATGAGTTCTAAATTGGCACATGGTGATTTCGTCCATGATTTAAACATAATGAGCAGCTTGAGAAGTACATCGAATCTGTCCAGTAGCTTCTTGACCGTAAAGAAGTCGTCGCATGGATTACTTAATGGACAATCGTCTTTTCCTGACATGCCTAGCTACCAAGCGTTTGAATACTTGCACTCAAGACATTCGTTGGAGGATGAGGATGTTTCAATAATTGATGTCGCCATGGATTTATTTCGTATTACTGTAGAAGCTTGGAAGCGTAAGAGGCATAATAGACGACGAGCAACCCAGAATGTTTCAATGTAGGGTTTAATAATGCAACATTATATTTCACCGCGTCTTTAAGATCCTATTTCTTAATATTTGCGTTGAATTTGATAGCTCTTCACATTGTGCGTTTAACGTTTTGAGCAGTTCCTCTTCTGTTTCCACGTATCTCGTGTACGGTGATACTCCATCTAAGATACGTTTGTGTATTCTTTCTATTTCCTTTGAACATAATTTCGATAGAGCAAAGTTAAGCTTTTCTTCTCGTTGCTTCCATTTGGATTCATACTCTTGGACAAGATGTTGATTGGTGTAGGATAGGATGCCAACACCACTCATCGCTAGACCAACGGTTGACATCGTCCCCGGAACAGCATCTACCATCTCAATGGCAGTGAGAACTCCAGATGATGCCGCCAAAACATTCATGGCGCATGATATATAGGTCGCATTCTTAAGAAACTGAAACAAGGACGTCTTCTCAAGATCTGCATCATACGATCCATACACACTCTTGAATGCATGAGACATTTTCTCCAATAGATCCTTGCGTGTATCTTCGAACCTGGAGGCGGCAGTGACACTCCCAATCAAATTCTGCCCTACAACAGCCGGTCTCTTTCCCAAATATTCAATTACTGCTTGCCCCTGTGCTCTCGAGGAGGTGGCAATATTATCACAAAAATCCTTGGTCATGGACAACAATTCATCCTCAATATCGTGTGACACTGTGATAGACTTGGTATCATCCCACTTCCCATTGAGTTTCGAATCATCGCCGTTGAAACACAACACATATCGTTCCAACCAACCCAATCGATTCACAAAACTTCGACATCTTTCCAATTCATACACTAGAATTTCATGCACATTTTTTTCAAATCGCGATACATCATGCTCCATATCCCTCCTCCATGACATCATTTGATTTCTCAACAAATTCACAGTAGCAATATCCGAATCCAATTCCTTTCTTCTCGCATTCAACACCTTGATACAATCATTCAACATACCCTCCGTTACACCCAGTGGATTCAACAATTTCGCTTGAATCTTGGTCTCTTCTGTGAGACTTTCCTTTAAAAACTTTTCCAAGGATGAGAAATTACTTCTCTTCCAAACACTCGTACTTTCCGTATCCTTGCCATGAATCAATTTAGCCACAAGTGCATCCTTTGCCGAAACAGACAACACCACTGCCCTCGATCCAAGCAAATCAGCCGCATTCTCTGAAACAAAATTGGCCACCTTTCTCTTTTCTTTTTCACCATGGTCCCCTCCCGAAGCATCAAGGATATCCATTTTATTAATCACAATGACAATGTTTTTTCGATAGGCTTGAATCGATTGCAAAAGCAATCTTTCACTTTCAGGAAAAGGTCGATCGGCACTGGTCACGAATAGTATCAAATCGGCACTTGGTAAGAGTTTCAAAGTCCGTGCCGTGTGATTGCTAAGTACTGCATTGGTTCCAGGGGTATCAATCAATGTCAAATCTTGCAAAAGTGGAACGTTGGAAATCCGATGCATAACAATGGCATTGGAATGGCCTGTAGTAGAAGTAGCACTGGTAGAAGTGGAAAGATCTTGCTCTGGTACAAACATTTGGGTAATTTCATGGTTCTTCTCCTCTTGCTCCCCATTATCATCGTCATCGTGGCCATTATTAGCCCCAATACCGTTCTCATTCAAATTCGTCAAAACCGTAATCTGATCTGTAGTGGGCAAAGCACCCGTTTCTAAAAATCTCCTTCCCAAAAGAGCATTGATCAAAGTACTCTTTCCCGCATTGTACTCTCCCGCAACGACTACCGAAAAAGTCGAATCCAGAGCCCTGGAAGATCTCTCGCGATCCCTTATAGCTCTAGTTTCATCATCTGCATGAGGGGTCAATATTTCTCGTAAAAATGGAATCGTTGTACTGTATTGCAAATCCACACCTCCAATCTGTTTGGCCAAAGTGAGGGTTTGTTGGGAAATCTGCTTTTGTTCCATGAGGAGATTTCTCTGATCGGTCGTGAGGAGGTTGAGTATTCCCCTTGTACTTTGTCGCATATTTTGCAAGAGTTGACTGCTGGATGATGATGATAATGCACTGGAGAAAAGGACATGTTGATGAAAGGTTATGTCGGGGCTTCTTTTTATGCCGTTGCTTTTATGGGATGCCCCTAGCAGTGATGATCTTTTTCGAAGGATGCTGCTGCTGGTATTGCCATGGTAAAGGTAAGTGGAACATATGCAGTATCTTCTCATGATGTTAGTTACCAAATATTAATTGTGCACTGAGAAGAACAAACGAACTGAGCGCTGTGCGCTGTTGTTTTGGATTTAAACAGTCGATTGTCGATGGACAGATAGACAGATATGTACCTGGGTCACTCATTGGATACGTGTAGTTGGATAGACGGAGCACACGGACGTAAGTAAGAAATAAAAATGCAACAAAAATTTCTTATGTTATATATAATAATTCAATGGTATTGCAATAATACAATACAATATGTATATAGAAAGCCTTATATCCATTCATACTTGACCCATACCCATGACATCCTTTTCCTTCTCCTCCTCCACTACCACCAAACCTTGTTCTTCTTGATGAGGTTGATTCAAAAAATTGTTTCGACAAAGAATGCATTCATCTGTATTCAAAAGATAACCAACTTTGCATTCTAAATGAAAAGCATGAGGACAATTTTCATTCCTTGACCAACAAATCATGTCTCCACTCTCATATGGTTCCATACAAATAGGACATGTCCAATGGGAATACTGATGCTGATGCTCTTGTTGTGGCTGTGGTTGTTGGAGAGAAGAAGATACTGGATGTGATTCTTCTGATGTCATGGATATAGGGGTCATCACCGTACCTCCACCAATGCTGGATGCCATATCGGTTGTATTGTATCGAACGTTGTTGTAGTGTTTGTTGGTTTTTTTGTCGTCTTTATGGGCTTGCCTAGAAAAAGAAGAAGTTTCATCATGGGCTTCATTGCGGTTGCTAGCACCCTCACCATTGGTGTTCGAGACTACGATTACACTGGATCGACCTCTTTCTCGCCCTCGCAAAGATAAATCGTCAAGATGTGGCAATTGCAAAGTTCCAAATAATAAAGAATGTGTCACTTTCTATTGTCGCCCAAACAAAAAAGGAAACACAAACGAATGTTATCAAAAATATATATTGGAAGAAAAGCAAAAACAACAATGACAACACATTCCCATTAGTGGTGACTTTGATTGTCGTTCATTTACAGAATCATATGTTCATTGCTATGTTGCATACATACTTCAGTGCAGTGACTGTTCTATATAGTTCCAGCACTTACACTACTAACTACTCAATACAGTACTGTCCTGCCCACTTACACTACTTACCTTGTAAAGGATATGTTCCAGAATGTATTCTTTTCGATCATCTTGTCTCAGCTGCCATACATCCACTCCACTTCTTTCCGATATTGATTTTTCCAAACCAGGCCTTGTTTGATTATTAGTAGTAATAGTCATATCATGGTTTCCAGAAGATGATGAAGAAGAAGAAGTCCGGGTGGTAACAACTACCATTCGAATAGGTGGCGGTGGTGCCACTTCGGCATCAGCAGTGTCGTCGTCGTCACCATATTGGTAAAATTCATCGTGGTTGGGTGATGATGATTTGTTATTCGTTTTTTGGTCGTTTGTGTTTCTTTTATGTCTGTTTCTTTCTTGTCTCACCTGTCGCCGTTGTTGCAAAAGGATGCCGAGGAATAAAATACAGATTAGAATGGCTGCCCCAATACAGACAATTAGAGATATCAGGACATCTATTTTCATATTGTTTGTTTGTATATATTATACTGGCACTTTAGTGAGAGTATGGTGTCGTGTGTTTGGTGTGTAGTCAGTTTAGTTAGATAGATATTGAATTTATTCTGTCTGTAATTGAATAGCAAAAGATTTAGTTAGTCATTTAGTGATGTAGATGTCGTAATTGCCTAAAGTAGAGAGAGTTTGCTTCGTACTTTGTACTTAAATAAATTTCTCTCTAAGAAAAAAAAAACACAGAAAGATGAGGTTGTTTGATGAAAAGTGAGTTCTTTTTGCGCTCTTACAGTACACTAGACACACAAGCAGCACAAGTCCCATGATGATCCGACCGCGCGCCGTCGTCAGTTTGGAGTATTACGGGTACACTGTAGTAAAGCACAGGACGTACATACATTTGTACTACTGTACTACTGCACTAGGTACCTACTAGGTAATGTGCTGGACTGTATGTAGTATGGGCTACTTGATATGTATGAAAACAGCGCATCACAAAATGTTCATAAAAAAGCTTTGCTGTTGAATCAAAACTAGTTTACTTTTATTTTTGACTGTCTCGGACCTCTGACATATAAATATATATAGAATAACAAACTAAATATTTTCATGGAATCCAAAATACAAAAATATGTTGATAAACAAAGGCAATTACTCGAATTAGAACTTCGCTCCGAACAAGATGAAATACATTCCGTGGTCACGAATGCGGACCCTTCTTTTGAAGAAGAAAATGGGCCAAGCAGCAGCCGTCTCCTCCTACGGAATTTGCAAATAGATCATGTAGGAATAGGCCTCATGGGACGAACTGTGGTGTACTTGAGTCCTTTCCTCCTTAACTCTGCCGCGGGATTGTTGAACACGGCATCGTCAGATGCTGACAACACAAGGGCAGCAGGAGAGGGGGACACGCAACCGAAAAGCAACAAACACTCAAAGGCGGTTCAAACTTTGTTACCGGCTCATAGGTTTACAGTGGGTGACGAAGTGGATATTGTGACGAAAATGACGTCACATGGTACTCTGCCGAAACAACCAAGGACGGAGGTTGGGTCACGACGTGGCAACAGTGGTGGAGTTATATGTGAAGTGACAAATGGTAGCATTGCTGTTGCCTTGTTTGACCAAAATTCTAAAAGCAATCGCAGTGGTTCTAGTGCTGCTGCAAGTAGTAATGGTGGTGGAAAATTGGACAAGAAATCAGCAGCAACACGACCTGGTAGAGGCAATCATTCCAGTACCAGTGATGACGATGAGGACTTGATGGTTGGTTCTGGACCTTACACTCTCATTCCACGATCTTCTGCCGAAGTTCATAAAAAGTTTCTGAAATCTCTGGATATATTGGAGAGAAATGGTAGCGATCATATGATTGCAGGTAGGATCATTCGGGATATTTTTCAAGAATCAAAATCACAAAAAGATAATGATAGTTGTAATGATGATTATAGACAACAAGAGATGAAAGCATTCAATCCTAATTTGGATTCGAGTCAAATGGATGCTATAAGATTTGCTTTGTTTGGTAAGCAGCCTATATCCTTGATTCATGGACCGCCTGGGACGGGGAAAACGACCACTGTCGCCGAGTTGGTCCATCAAGCCGTATTTGTACAGAAATGCCGAGTATTGGTTACTGCGCCTAGTAATATTGCAGTGGACAATATATTAGAACGTCTTGTATGCATGAAGAGAGAGGAACGGGGTAAAAAAAACAAAAGTAGTGTCCATCATCCACATGGGCCTAGTAAATTGAGAGCTGTCAGAATTGGACATCCAGCTCGTATTCAAAGCTCAATTATGCGTTATAGTTTGGAGTATTTAGTTCAGAATGCAGATGGGACAGAAATTGTCAATGATATAAGGGATGAAATGAAATCCTATATGAAATTGGTATCGAATCCAAAAACCAGAGGGATGGAAAGACGAGATGCATATAGGGAGATGAAATTGCTCAAGAAGGAAATTCGACAACGAGAAGAAAAGGTTGTGGAAAGTCTACTGAAAAACGCACAAGTTGTCTTGTGCACAAATGTAGGTGCATCTACTACTCTCCTTGATCGTCTTGAAAAGTCTGGTGCCTTGGAACCGTTTGATTTGGTAGTTATTGATGAGGCAGCACAGGCTTTGGAGGTATCTTGTTGGGCACCGATTTTTCGAGGTAAGAGGATTGTTTTAGCGGGGGATCATTGTCAGTTGCCACCAACTATAAAGTGCAATCTCCCTCATGTGCAAAGAGCGTTGAGTAAAACTCTATTTGAACGTATTATGGAACGAGGCGAGGCAGTGTCACGAATGCTGCAAGTGCAATACCGCATGCATGAAGATATTGCGGAATGGTGCAGTAGAGCCATGTACGATGGCAAGTTGACCAGTCATGAGTCTGTCAAATCTAGAAAATTAAGTCATTTGCCTTATATATCATCATCCAATGGGGAAGACATGGAAACTCAATCCGAATATGTTTCTCTCGTCTCAGTTACGAAGGACGCGACCTTGTTATTGGTAGATACTTCAGGATGTGAACTCTTTGAAACTGTCAATAGTGCAGGATCTCGCTATAATGTGGGAGAAGCTGAAATTGTCGTGAAACATGTCAAGAATTTGGTTGAAATTGGAATGAAACCGCAGGACATAGCAGTAATCACACCGTACAATGGACAGGTAGAAATGCTAAGGAATATGTTATTAGAGGAATTTCCCAAGCTAGAGATAAGATCAGTGGATGGTTTTCAAGGTGGTGAGCGAGAGGCAGTTGTACTAAGTCTAGTTCGTAGTAGTGACAGGGGAAAAGATGGCGTCGGATTTCTCAAAGATGAGCGTCGGCTGAATGTTGCTGTCACTAGGGCAAAACGACAGGTGGCTGTAGTGTGTGACTGCGATACAGTTGGTCAAAATGAGTTTTTGAAGGGATTGATCACTTGGATGGAAGACAACGGAGAATATCAATCAGCTATGGAGTACTTGGAACCTGATACCTTGGTTTCTCATGAGGCTATGCTATATTCTGTTTTGGAAACCATGGATGATGGTCTAACCGCTATTCCTTCAATTGAAAAAAAAGATGTCGCGAGTTTACTGTTGAGTAGGGATGGAAATAAGAATCATACTTCGAGCTCAGTCGCTGAAGATGACAATAATGGAATTTCAAATGTGATCAGTCTTTATGATGTAAAAGATGATCTGGAACAGAGACTAAGTTGTTTTGCCGAAATAGCCGATGACGGTGAGGAAATAGAAGTCGAGGTTCCATCTTCAGATATATCCATGTCGCAAGTTGCTTCTATATGCACAGCTTATGGCTTGCATTACGAAGTTTTGGCGATGGCGACAGATCAAGAACGGATAACTATTTCTGTTCTAAAACCCAACGAAAGTGGTGAACATGAAGTGACAAATAGGATGAACACAGTCAAGCACGCCCTTACCACGTTTTCAAATACGACTGAAAATGGAGAAGTGTATCATTTGCCGATGTCATCGAATGTTGATACTTTGAGATTAGAGGAAACATGTAAAAGTCTTGATCTCCTTTGTCTTCAAGAACCAGGGATTTTTGTCATTCGTTGCCCCCAAGGTAGTAAATTGACCTCGCAACAACTGCCAATAGAAGAAAGTATTGATACAAGTGGCGCCGAGACTTGTAATAGTACGGAGAAGACAGATGATTATAATATTACATCCGATGTCATCGACGAAACTAAATCAAGCATGTCTAGAGGCGAAGTTTCAGATCCGGTGTCACAAGTAGATAGTGATAAAAAGTCCAAAACGGTCGAATTAGCGGAGAATGAAAGCAAAAATGAGCCAAACATAAATAGCCTTCTCTCGAGTCTTGCCAAAGACCGAGAAGCCCGTTCCCGGGCAGTACAATCATCGAAAAAGGTTGAGACAAAGAAACCGTCAAAACCAAAGAATTCTAAGAAAACAGGAGGAAAGAAACTTGGTGGTTCAAGGATTTCAGAAAAGTCCAAAAAAGGCGATGGAATGAATGATATGGATGATCTTGCCTTCTTAGATGCTCAAATAGAAAAGGTCCAAAATTCTCATGGACGAAAACTTGAAGGTGCTAATAACTACAAGACGATTGTCAACGGCATCCTCCTCTCAAAACCCAAACCTATGGAGAAAAAGCGCGATGCAAAAGTAGCAAATGCACTAAGTTTGAAATTGAAGCAAGCACAAGACAGTCGCAAACCTAAGCAAAAGAAGAAATAATTTCAATGAGAAACTTTCCTACATGCATCTTATCATGCCTGAAAATTTTTTATCATGTATTTTTTTGTTGATAACTGTCTCGCACTGCTTTGTATTCTTCATACAATCGGTGATGATGTTCCTTCTTTAATCAATACGGCTCTGTCCATCCCAGCATGACGGCCCGGCAGCAGGGACCACGCGAATGACATTGGCAGCTCCAGATGTTCCAAAAGGAATACCTGCCGTCACCACAACAAGTAAGTCATCAGGATCACTCACCAAACCGTAATTGAAGGGCAGTCTGGTTTGATGTAGCGGTTTGTTCCACCACAATTTATCGCGATTGATACGGATAAAGAAGGTTTGAGCCTGTGACCTGTGACGACAAACGACAACAAGCAACAACAAGTACCACCCGTGACACTATATTTCCAATACATACAATAATTTAACCAACAAACACATGAATTATGCAGCAATCAAACAATGATCAACAAATAAAATTTCTCAGAGACGACAGAGTATACTATTAATTACAGCGGGCGTAGTCAATCTTAGTGTGTACTAGAATGGTTTGACATTGAAGGGCGGTGTATCTTTGCAATATATTGCTTGACGCTCCAAAACCTGACCAGTGGTTAGGGTTATAATAACAATAAATGTACATTCTATTTTATCAATGAAACATATCTTTTACTCATCTGAGAGCATGGCATAAATCTTTTTGATGGAATGTTGTTCAGGTCCTCCACATGATGACATATCCATATTTTGTTCATCAATTTCCACCTTATCATTGAGACTACGCAAGAAATTCCACTGCATATAATTAGTAACAATTCCATAAACAATATCCAAACCACCTACTTCTGATGCAACCTCACAACCCACCAAGTCCTGAGCCATGCCTTGTTCAACATCATCTTTTTTAGCTTCAACAATACAAACTGCTTTATTTCCGCGTCTCATCATAAATTCAAAATGACCATGAGCTTTCACAAAGTTACCAATTAAATCCTCCTCAACAACAATATCAACATCTCCATCATAAAGAGCGCAGACACATATTAATACAGGAGCAATAAAATGTAGACGTTTAGCGTCCTTGCCTGTAGTAATAATCCCAAGGCACTTGGTCACATATGAAAGATACTTTCTAAAAAAATCCAGATGATTCTCATCAATAGATCGTTGTGGTTGAACATATGCTTTTGGGTTGAATACAGATTTGACTTGATTCCAGGTAACATTCGAATACGCCATGGAATCGTTCATTTTTGATTTTTTTGAACTTCCCTCGAGAATTGCATTTAGTTCTATCCATCGTTGTTTTCGTTTTGGATGTGGCTTTTTTATAGCAGTATTGAATTCTGAGGCACTTTGACTGATACTTTCTGATGATGGGACGACGACAAACAGTGCCTCTTTTTTTGACGTTCCAAGACCATACACAAGAGAGTCTTCTTCAAGTGGCTCTTCCCTTTCTTCATCGGCGGCAGCGTTTCTCTTGTCAAACGCAGCTTTGTTCTTGTAGACGAGGAGTTGAGAGGAAGTGATGCCTGTAAGAATGGGCGCATTCTTGATTTTGACTGCATCTCGAAAGTCGGCCACATCCGCCGTAGAAGCAATGGAGACTTTGTCGGCACTGGTCCCCTTGTACGGTTGACCAGTAATAGAGTCCACAAGCAGAAACCAAATGAGAGGAGAAGGAGAAGATGACATGGCCGATGAGGATTGCTGATGATGTGAGTTGGATGACATTTTTGTAGAGACAAACAAGAATAATGTCAATGGGTGACTCTCTCTCTCTCTCTAGAGAGAGGTAGTTGAAAGAGTGAGACGGAGGATGTGAAGGATGGAACAGCTGCTGGATGAAAACATTTGGAACCTACTACTTACAGAGTACCGTATTAGATGTGTAGTAGTGTAGTATGTACGTACCCCCTACCTTAATGAAAAAAAGGTTGAGACAAGAAACTTGGAGGTTAGAGGACTTCCTAGAGAAGCCCAAAAAAGGCGATGGAATGAATGATATGGATGATCTTGTCTTCTTAGATGCCGAAATAGAAAATGTTCAAAATTCGCATGAACGTAGATTTGAAGGTGCTAATAACTACAAGATATTGTCCATGGCATCCTGCTTTCAAAACCGAAACCTACTAATGAGAAAAAAACGCGATGCAAAAGTAGCAAATGCGCTAAGTTTGAAATTGAAGCAGGCACAAGAGAGTCGCAAACCTGAACAAAAAAGAAATAATGAAGACATAAAATTTTCATATTTGAATATTATTCAATCATGTGGTTTTGCTTTTGTAACTAATTCCACTTTTAGTGCTCTCTCAATGTAATAAGTGCTTTCTTTCCTGATTTTAATCAATACGGCATTGTCCGTCCCAACAAGAAGGCCCGGCAGCAGGTACCACGCGAATTACATTTGCAGCTCCAGGTGTGCCAAAAGGAATACCTGCCGTCACCACAAGCAAATCATCGGGATCACTCACCAAGCCTTTTTTGAGAGCAGCTCTGCATGCGTTGCGGAGAACAAGGTTGAAATCATCCGTTGCCTCTTCCGAAATAGAATTATCGTAATCAAAAAGTTCTTCCTCAACAATATTTGAAAAGTAGCTGCCTGTTTGAGGAAGCTCTGGATACACTCCCCAGCTTATTGCAAGCTGACGAGCAGTCTCCTTGAATGGCGAAATTCCCAAGATTGGCACACCAGGTCTTCCCTTCGCGGCGCGAAGTACGGTCGAGCCTCTCAAGGAAAAACACACAATCGACTTGGCTTTGATTGTGTCAGCAATCTGCTTGGCAGCTGTGATAATAGCATCCGTTGGTGTATTTTTTGGAGATGGTTGATTCTGAGCTAGAACATTACGGTAATGGGCATCGCTTTCCACGCGATTGATGATTCTCTGTTGCATTGCTACAGATTCCTCGGGATACTATGATATAAAGACGTTGATAGAACGCATGTCAGCCACAAAGCAGTAATTAGTAATATCAACCATGATGCCACATTAAACGAGACATAATTTTACTAGCCAAGGACCTTACCTTTCCAGCAGCACTTTCTGCACTCAACATAATTGCATCTGCACCGTCATAAATAGCAGTGGCAACATCGCTAGCTTCTGCTCTTGTTGGAGTCGGTGAATCAATCATGGATTCAAGCATCTGAGTGGCAACCACAACCGGCTTACCCTGCTCTCTTGATTCATCAATAATTTGCTTCTGCAACAAAGGAACATCTTCCGGGGCACATTCCACTCCCAAATCTCCACGTGCCACCATGATACCATCGCACAATCTCACAATTTCATGCAGAGCATTTCCTACAAAACAACTAGGCTTTTCAATCTTTGCCATGACTGCAGGTTTGAAGGATCCGTCAGGAAGTTTCTCATCAATAAGTCTATGAATCTCCTCAATGTCCTCTGGACGTTGAACAAAGGAAAGAGCTACCCAATCAACTCCAATTTCGAGCATGTATTCCAGATCTGACCTATCCTTTGGAGTAAGAGGACTGATGTCCAATACAGAGTCTGGTGTATTAACACCCTTGCGATTGCTGATCTTTCCTTCTACATCAACCCGACAATCCAAGTATCCCTCTCCTTTGCCTATACAGTGAGAGGGAAAGAAGCAAATATATATGGATGCATGAATATCAAGTTATAAAAGTAAAACAGTCACCCATACGCAATACAAATAAAGCAACAACTCACTCACCCGTCACGGTCAATTTCACTTTGCCATCGTCCACCAAAAGAACATGTCCAACTTCCGATGCTTCAATAATTTCTGGATGAGGTAGCATCACACGAGTATCGTCACCATGGGCAGAATCCAAGTCCAAACGAAAGGATTGTCCTTGCTTGAGGTAAACCCCTCCCGGATCGGAAAATTCTCCAACACGAAGCTTTGGGCCTTGAAGATCTCCAAGAATTGCAATTGGATGAGAATATTTTTCTTCGATTTCCTAAAATACAATGCAAGAAATGAAATTTAGTTGAAACACAAAACAGATATTAGCAAAAACATTGGGAAAGTTAGCCTAATTACATTTGTACAAAAATGGCTCATTCCTCTCAGCTCTCATACGAACATACGTACAACTTACCCGAATCAGAATCAAAAGCTCCTTCTTTTGCTCCTGTGCTCCATGACTAAAGTTCAACCTAAACACATCTGCACCAGCCAGGAACAATTTCTCAATCATTTCCTTGGAGGAACTAGCCGGTCCAAGAGTCGCGACTTGTTTTGTAGATTTTCTCCATCTTTGTGCAAGCTTTGGTACGGCGGCGACAGTAGGCGTCACCATCTGTTTGGACGAAACAAAGGTGGGATTCAGCAAGTCAGCAGCTTCATTGGAAGAAGTGGCAGTCGCGAGTGCAGTCTTCATCTTTTTATTAGGATTATATGAAAAGGCGTCGTTGACCAAAGAAGGAAGATTAGACTTGGCAATACCAGTAGTAGCATCATTTCTTGTTGTTCTGTAAGAATCGAATCGATGCTGCTGGATTTGAAGTGGAGAGAAGGCATAAGCCGAGCTAGCGAGCCATGCTGCAAAAATTGTAGATTTGGAAATCATGGATGGATGAATGGACTGCAAGTGAACAAAGTATATGTGCAAACAGACTGACGAATCTTTCTCTCTTTTTTCCTTTCCTGTGTTGGCTGCTGGACTTGCTGAACTTGCTGATAGATGATGATCTTTGTTGTCAGGAAATTCGAACAAGTATGAAGGAGCGAGCGTACCGTAGTTAGTACGCAGTACAGTAGAGATTGGGGTGAAAATGGCATGCAAGTGCGTTTGTAGAGATGGCGTATCGCGTGTGGTATGCTGCTTCAAGACACCTTCCCACTTCACTGTGTGCACTACAGTACTACACAGACACAAAAGATTCTGTTTGTGTCCTTGTTCCTTGTGTCTTTTTCTCATGACACACGAAGTTGACGCAAGCCCCTACAGAACTAATTGTACCAGGGCTATGTGTCAAAAGGGGTCAACTCTGAAGTAGCCAACCGACGGACACCACCAAACCCGTACCCCTCTTTGTGAACCCCCTTTTTGGGAAAATCGTTCCTCGTCACAGAACCACCCAAACTACAAAAAATCTACAAACCCTTCATCGTTCCCCGCCCGAACTTTTAGTTTTGTGGACAAATCAAAGAAATAATAGGAGGATTAGAGAGAGCCAGCACATTATTATTGTATTTGTGATCCCAAAAGCTTTTGTACATTACATCAATTATTTCTATCCTTTTCTCATCAATTCATTACCGTAAGAGGATACTACACAGCAAGAAACATTTCAAAATCTCACCATGCGCGTTGAAAAGTGTTATTTCTGCTCCTCTCCATGCTATCCTGGACACGGAATAGTCTTTGTCCGAAACGATTCCAAACAATTCCGTTTCTGTCGTTCCAAATGCCATCGAAACTTTAACAAAAAGAGAAATCCCAGAAAGGTCGCCTGGACCAAGGCCTATCGAAAAACAAGGGGAAAAGAAATGGCAGTTGATTCCACATTTGAATTTGAGAAGCGTCGAAATCGACCCGTCAAGTATGATCGTGATCTCATGGGCAAGACCATTTTGGCCATGCAGCGCGTGCAGGAAATTAAGAGTAAGAGGGAAGAGAGGTTCCATGCGAATAGAATGAAGGATGCCAAGGTTGTGCAGAAACAGCAGGCTAGAGTTGAGATTGAAAAGAGTATTGAGATTCTTGCGCCGGCTGTTGCCAAGAGAGAAGAGGTTATGCGGAATGTGGTGGATAAGGCCAGGGAGAGAATTGCAGCCAGGAAAAAAGTCAAGGAACAGAAAATTGCAACTGGTGCAAAGGCTATAGATTCTACAATGGAAGAGAGTTAAGAAAAAGTGGTGGTTGATCGCAATAGACGATATCCTGACTTTGTGACACGATTTGTACCCATCTTCTTGTACCATGACAAAACTATGCAATTATAAACATTTCGAGTCATAAAATTATATTATATATTCCCAAGTTACAATAGCAAATGGCAACCTATCAGTTTTCAGTTTTCACCTGTTCGTTGTGTAATCAAAATCAGATGCTCGCCAAACTGAGTCGAAATGGGTCCATGAACAACACCCACATCCTCATTGAAGCAGACCTTATCAAAGTTACGGACCATCATTCCAGGTCCAAATGCTCCAAGATCACCACCCTTTTTGCTGCTTGGACAGGAACTAATTCTCTTGGCCGCTTCGGCGAACTTTTCAGGATCATTGTTGATTTCATCTTTCAAACGAATCAATTTCTGTCTAGCCTCCTCTTCACTATCCCAGTCTCGGGGTGCGATTAGGATATGAGATGCTCTAGCTTTCTTTCCAAAGTTTTGAATCATACTTCCCAAGGAATCGAGTAGATTGTATCGCTGGGTAGCGATTTGAGATCGGACAAAGGATGGTTTGTTGTCATGGCTCCTATTGCCCAGCAGTGCTCCTGGTGGAGAGAAAGCAAGCGCCCTTTGATGAGCGAACAGAAGTACAACCATGCAGCAGCATGACAAGAGATGAATCAATTTTGTGAAGAACATTTTACAAGTGACTGTGTTGTAGTAATTGCCGCTAGAGTCAAATGAATGAATGAATGACTTGTCGATTATCGATGGTGAATGGCACAAAGTAATGGGTGACAAATACAATGTGTTGATGATCCATTTCTTTTTATCTGTCTGTCATCTACGTACCGGTACGCTTATTTTACTGTACGTACGGGTAATGGTACCATGGCCCATTCCAGAGAGGATCTACTGGTACCGTTTTTTCTTGTTCTACACGTGCAGGTAAGATTCTCTTTAACACAACAATCCCCACAGCCCCTTTAGGAGTACTACGTGTACTGTACCCCTGGTACCATCATACCAGTACCTACTGGCGTCTGCCGAATAGCTGCCGAATACACGAAACAAAAGTGCATGCAACTTCCGACGGTCCGACGGTCCAAGCAAACAAAGTCCAGTTCAAGGGATTTTGTGTGCCATCCGTCGCACTTTTCCAATCGATGGGGTTTTGTCCGTGAGTGGTTCCACGATTGCCAAAATGTGCATGCCAATTTCTATCATGATTCCTGCATGATGCGATAGTGGATCCGTCTTCGTTGGTTCGTGGAGTGTTCGTGGTTCGGTCTTGGCTGGCCGCTCCCTGTTGATCACTATCATAAAGCTGTTGCAGAGCTATATCATAAAACAAACGTGGTTCGTAATTGTCAAGAACGTCCAACCTTTGCTTCTTATAAACATCAAAGATAATTATCAACCGCAATATGAAAGGTCTATGTACCATATCGTTGTTACTATTTCTTGCTTGTTCTGTTCTAGGTGGCTTCGGCAAGAAGACGAAGAACGCCAGCAGGAGAAAAAACAAGAAGAAACCGCATTACCACCATCAGGCAGGAAGAAGTAGCGAGAATGCTACTCTACAAAGGAGGTAAGCATAATGATTAGCTGATAAAACGCGTTTGTGTTTTGGCTTACTCTTGTGAATATTCATTCCCCTATTTCATCATTCATCTCTTCTTTCTTACAATGAATTTTTACGACTCTTGTGCTCTAGGATGACACGTGAGTTTCTGCCACTTAGCCGTGGTACTGAAGAGTCAAATAAGGCATCCTCATTGCCTTTTGCTATTTCCAATATCACATCTGGACAAAGTAAACGCTTCTTATCTCGTGGTACCGACTGGACAACTGGTTATAACCCCTCACTCACGACCAGAGTATCTCCCCGCTTTTCAGAAGAAAATGGGGGAAACTCTGCTTCAGGAGCCATCATTCAGATATCTTGTTTTAATGATTTCTGTGATGACAAAAATTTTCATTTTCATGATAAAGTTGTTAATGAGCCAGTAATATTTTTTCTCTCTTTTTTTCGGATTGTAGTGCCTAAAACATGGACTGATTGGTTTTCTGAAGAGTCGAGTGGAAGAACTTGTCCAGATAATACAATTGTATCTCGAATTCTATGTTCAGGTAGATATTGTGATGATATGAGGCTGGGATGCTCCCCTGTTTTGTCTAATTTTCGGATCATTGATAGTGTCACATCTGATGGGTCGTTTTTCTCAGAGGAAGGAAAAAACTGGGGTAATTGTCCTAATGGGTATTATGTGTATGGTATTGACTGCAGGGGTAGATATTGTGATGACATAAGGCTCCGATGTAAAAAAGTTGAGTATGCCGTTTACTTTGATGCCTGCTCACCTATTTCAACACAAAAGAACCAAATTGAAGTGCAATATAACCAAAACCCATCTGGGGATGAAAATGTCTTTAGACTTCAAACCAAGGCAACTTTCAGATGTAAAAATGCTATCAATGCAGATGGTTTTTGGTATCCTGCAATCAAAGAATCTGTTTGCCAGAAGTCATCCGGCCAGATGGTTTGGACTGGGATAGCACCAGGAAACCAGAACTTTTGCAAATGTGAAACTTGCCCTGATCTAAAGCAAACAGCCCAAACTCAGAGTGGTGTTGCCGAGATCAGATATGAACAGCAACCACAAGAAGGGCTTCCCTGCCCTGTTAGTCAAGGTGCTTCAACAGTACCAAAACACCCAAGATACACATTGGCAAAAATCAGTTGTAAGCATTACCCATTTATGTTCCGCCATCAAGATCGTGACTCAGAATGTAGAGGAGATGGGTCTTGGTCCAACTTACCACAGCAAAATGAGGATTACTGTCAATGTGCTGTGCAATGCAAAGGATTTTGTCTTGGTGCAGGTGGCAAAAAATCATCAATATCCATGATCAATTTTTTATGGGAAAATTCAAACACCTTACAAATTAATTGGAATGATGATTGCTCTGACACTAATGATTCATCATATGCTGTTGATGTTATCCAGTACAACTGGGATGACGCTAGCAATAAATGGATAAGGTCATCAAACCGTGCATCATTTGTAACAGCAGGTGTTACTGAGTTAACTGTTGCTAATTTGGATAGAAATATTCCCGATTACATTCCATATGTCCCAGGTCTCAAGATCAAGTTCCGCTTTCAGCAGAAAACCATTGTGGGATCATATAGTGCTGACTATGTTTATCCTGCTGAAGAAAAAGAGCAGACAGAGGCTGAAACTAAACTGCCATTCTTCTTTGACTTCACTTACCAACTTACCAGCTCAGATGGTAGTGTTGATATCTCTGGGGCCACCATACAAATATCTGATGCATCCACAGGCACAGTTTTTCATGAATCCTTGTCAAAAGCTCGCAGTATCAACTCAGATGGTTCTAAAGGAGATTCTGAAGTTATAACAGTACAGCTCCCTACTTGGATCACATCAACCAGCAGGGAAATGAATGTGACAATGATTTATCGCAATCATACAATTCTTTGTGATAAGCCATCCTGCTCTGAATTAAAACCAATTTGGACTGGCACGATAGTTCATTCTACCTTGCAGAGATTTTTCTTCACAGACGTATCAGTGGTAAAGATTTCTGGTACTGTACAGAACATGGGATGCCCGGTGAAAAATGTTAACTTCAGAGTAAAATATGACACTGATGTTGGAAATGAAGTAGAAGTATTTGAGAATGCATCTGATTCCCTTGGACATTATGAAATATATGGTCCACTTGGTCAGTTGATAGTGGAACCATATCTCAATGATAGACAGTTTCGGTACAGGAATGATTACACAAATATGACCTATTATTCTGGACTTTTCAATGAGGGCAGAACTGGCCTTAACTTCATTGATATAACAAAGAGAAAACTGAAAATGAATGTGGTAGGTGGTGACAAGACCTGTAATGCCACACTTGGGCATGGATATGCAAATATTCAGGTACCAGGTGGATGTTTTACAAAATACTTATCTATTGATCCCAAGGTGAAATCACATGATATTCCAGCATTAGAATTTAATCTTAAAGTTGACGTGTTCAATAACAATATGAATTATGCATGGGTGTGGGAAGGGGACAAGAAATTCCAGAACTTTGAGGAGTACCTAATTGCTACCAAGCAGTACAACAAGTTAGGCTGGCACGAGCTTGATGCAAGGTCAGATGATGTTGATATTACATTCAGATATCACCCTGTTGTTTCTGAAGAAGATATTAATATCATTGTGCATAATGCACAAGATGTTATGGCTACATGTGTAAATGGTGTTAAGGTGGAACATCAGCCCGATACTGAGATTTTGAATTGCAATGAGGGCATTCCAAATAATATAGGTAATCTTTGGCTGCTTCATTCAGGACGACCAGATTCCAGTGTTCTTAACTTTGCAATCCAGGAAAAGTTTGGCAGTCAATCATGCCCTGCTCATGGTCATGTGCATATTTCAGAGAATTGGAGTGGTAACACTACCTACCATGATGAAACTATTGCTTTAGATGATGAAGGGAGTGGAGTTTATGAATTCATTCCTGGAAGTCCAGATTTTGGCTGCCCATTTACTAAGTCACTGTTTTACTGGTTTGTCCCATTTGATGATGCAATTGCACCTCTTGAATTGGAAAATGAATCAAACTTTATAAAGAAATTTGAAGCTATGTCTATTATTGCAGGTACATCCCAAGCATATGATCAAACCATGCACTCAACAAGTCCAGAAACAGTTTTTCCACTCATGATTCTTCGAGACCCACCAGGTGCTAATAGCTTTTCATCAGTAACAAAATCGAAGCAGCTTGTTCTAGAGTCCTCATTAACAGCTTCATATGGTGGTGGAATTGATGATAATGCACAATCTGGTTTGGGCCTTACTCTATTGTCTGGTCTAGGAGTTGCAACTGAGAGTGAAAATCAATTACTGTATCAAAGTGGTTTACAGATCAGCAAGTCTACCACAAACGATTCAAAGAAATCTTTCATTGTTGAGACCACAAGTAGCTTCCAGTCATCAGTAGATCCTGCTCTTACAGGTAAATATGGTGATGTCATCATTGGGATTGGACTTACAGCTACCATCATCCCAGCATATGAAATTATGTGGGTGAAGGAGCAATGTTCATTTCTGTCTAGGAAGACACTTGCATATAAAACTGATGTGAACCAAAATGATGAAGGGCAATATGCTGTGTACTCTTACACACACTGGTACATAGAGAATGTCCTTATTCCAGATCTGTTAAAGATTGAAAATGATGGTGAAAACAATGAAGAAGTGATAAAGAAAGCCAGAAAAAGCAGAACTGATTGGCAAACCATTTTAAATGAGAAAGAATTGGAAGATGGAGTAGATCCTTTCTCAGATAGTGGTGCATTTGTTAAGCAAATGGATTCTTTTCTCAATGAACTAGATTCTATGTGGGGTGAAGTAGAAGAAGATGGACTACTGACTTGGATTGTTATTCAATCAATGACAGCATCTTTACTTACCATGAATGGCTTCGTTTCATCACTAAATGTTCCTGCTGTGCTGAAATCATACATTGCAGCAAGCCTTGCAGTAGCTATTTCTATTGATAATTTTGCTCAAGATGGTTCTTTGGATCCTCAGAAGCAAGTTCAATTGAGAGATGCCCATGAAAAGTTGAAGAAGGAATATGAGCAATTCAAAAAAAGAGCCCTCTTTGGTGATGATAAAAGGTTGTCATTACTCACTTTTGACGGGGGGCATGCTGTGAGTGGGTCCTCTGCTGTGTCAGAAGGTATGGAGAGAACTGTTCAGCTTGAGTTTTCACTTGGGAGCCAGCTCGGATCTTTCGCAAGGAACAAGTTGGGTGGTTTTGAATCAGAGAGTTCCTCAATAATTACAGCTGATTTTACAATTAGCAGAAGAAACACAAATGCTGAGACTCAGAATACCATCATGGAATGGACTGTACATGACCCTGACATTGGAGATCACTACTTGATTGATATCTTGGAAGATCCCAAGTATGGTTCTCCAATGTTTAAGGTTTTGTCCGGTGTATCTTCATGCAGGCATGAAGAAAATACAATTGCTAGAGAAGGAGTAGAGATTGCTATTGAAGGTAGAAATGTTAGGCGAAACTTATCCCCACATGAACCTGCAGTCTTCATTGTCAAATTGAGGCATACTGGATATGATCCTGAATATCCATGGTACAATGTCCGTTTGGTTAGATCGTCATTAAAAGGGTATACAGGACCAGTCTATCTTGGGGGGCATTCATTGACAAACTATATTGAGTTTACAAATCTTGTGAAGGATCAATGGGTGAAAGTAGAGCTAGTTGTGCATAGATCTTACACATCATATTCCTTTGAAGATCTTACTCTAGAGATATACTCCACATGTGAAGATGAGTTTGCAAGGAATGCTATGCCTGTTGAGCAAATTCATGATACAGCATCAGTATCTGGATTTTGGCTTGAGCCATGTGCAGAAGTGGAGGTAATGCCTACTGTTGAATTTGTTTCTATTAAATCTTCAACAATTTCTCCGATGCCAATAGAAATCTTTAACCCATCCCATCAAGTGAAACCTTGGCACAGTATTCAAAATTTAGAAGTGAAATTAGTTTGGGAAGTTTGGACCCCTGATGGCAGTGCTTCAAAGCAATATGCCAAGATTGATGATGAGGACATTGTGAAAACTCAACAAATGTTTATTGATGAATTTTCAGCAACATCATCTTTGGATTGGGATATAAGTAGCCTGAAGGATGGCAAGTATTCCATTCATGTAGAATTACAATGTCCAGGAAGAGCTCCAGAATACACCTTGCCCAAGACAGTCTATGTTCAAAGAGAAGAGCTTCAAGTTGCTGGATATACCCAACCTCCAGATGGAGGAATGTACCACTTTGAGGAAGATATTAAGATTCAATTTAACAGAGAATTGAATTGTTTCAATCCCATCATGGCACTGAATGTGCAAGTTGTAAATGATCCCACCATAGGTTTCCCAGTTCATCTAATTTGTCACAAGAACACTGTAGTAGGGCTACCTACCTTAGCTGCAGATTTGAGTGCTGTAGCAGGACAACAGCTTAGAATTACCTTAAGCAATGTCATGGATTTTGCAGGCAATTATCTTAATAGCAATGATGGCATGTCAACACGAAATGGAATAAGCTTCAAGGTAAATGCTCAAGGACTAGAAACAATATCACAGCTCCATGCCAGGATTTCTATGTGCATTTCAGACAATACTGTCATAGGTTCCTCCAAGGAACAATTGATTGCCTCAAAATCAGCATTTATAAAATCCATCCAGGAGACTTTTGGCTACTTAGGTGACATCCACAAATGCAGACTTGATGTGTCAGATCCTTATTACTTAGATTCATCATGTCCAAATGGTCGTTGGGATTTGCTTGTCTTGTCAGCAACTCAATTGAGTGATGAATGCAAAAGCAATCTTGTTCAAATTCAGTCACCATTTGAAGTTGCTCATCTGATGAATGATGGTATTTCAAAGAACAATATGGAGATTCACTTGGTGGATTTGAATAAACCTGTTGCTCTCTCATTTTCACCAGATGGGATTGGTAAGAATTTTGAGCCCAGTGATCCTAATATTTCAAGCACATCACAAAAAGTGTTTGCCATCATTGCCACTATTCTATGCACAGCCTTTTTCATAGGTATATAAATAACATGTCTGCATATTATGATGAGCAATGGAAGAATTATAACATAGATAACTGTGCAGAGTATTGATTAGGGGTTCTATTTTATCATCTACTACCTCCGTTCCGTAATAGTTGGTGCATACTCAGATACACCTTTCGGCTTTACCAATGTTCAATGTTTTAGATAATTTAGTATTACAAACACATACCTTATAAACAACCCAATCACAACGTTTTTTTACAAATATCCAGACACGTATATTTCAAGAGATATGGGCTATTTAACGCAAGCATGTTTAAGGTAAAAAAGTAATCACACTCGCCACATTTGCAGAACAGTCTGGAAGCAGCTGTTTTTTTACCCTGCATTTGTTAAACAACACAAGGTTCGCCAGTTTTGGAATGAATGAAATTGTATTCATATTTCAAGAGATACATTATCTCAAAGTACCACTATAATTTCCTCAAAACTAAGATGGACCCCCCACCTCCCCAGAATTTTTGTCGGAAGCCTGAATTGACAAATGCAGAGAGAAACGCGGTTTTACAAGCACTATTGCAGAGGTCGAATGCTGAGTTTGTATTGGAAAGAGGAGCAGTCAAAAGTGTAGCTAACGAATTCAATGTGAGCCGCAACACCATCGGACGCATTTGGAAGAGAGCTATGCAGTCAAAGAACAATGGAGATGTTGCTATGGATGTCTCAAGCAAAAAAAACAATGTGGGAGGAAGGCAAAAACCTTTGAAAATGAATTAAGGGATTATCCAATGATCCCTTTGAATCGACGAGGAACGCTACGTTCAGCAGCTGCTGCATCAGGGATTCCAAAAACTTCTTTATACAGAAGATTAAAATCAGGAGAGATTAGAGCCCATTCAAATACAGTGAAACCAACACTCACTGAAGCTAATATGGAGAGTCGCCTTGAGTTTTGTACAAGACATATTGATGCGGATCGTCAAAGATTTCAGGATATGATGAATGTTGTCCACATGGATGAGAAATGGTTCTATATGTCCAAAAACAAGAGGACATATTACCTTCTAGATGGTGAAGATGAGCCACATAGAACAACCAAATCAAAGAGATTTACTACAAAGGTAATGTTTCTATGTGCTGTTGCTCGCCCACGTTTTGATCCTCACCTTAATCATCTTTTTGATGGAAAGCTTGGCATCTGGCCCTTTACCACAGTTGAGCCTGCGCAACGTTCTAGTCATAACAGACCTAGAGGGACATTGGTAACTAAGGCACTTGCTTCAGTCACCAATGTAGAATACAGGCAGTTCTTAATCCAGAAGGTGCTACCAGCAATTGAAGAAAAATGGCCGCGGAACCATCAGGGAACAATAATACTTCAACATGACAATGCAAAGCCTCACATTAAGAATGATGATCCGCAGTTCCAGGAAGCTGTTGAACAATCAATGTTTGACATTGAACTGTCATGTCAGCCTGCCAACAGTCCTGATTTGAATGTGCTAGATCTAGGTTTCTTCAATGCTATTCAGTCCCTACAACAGCAATCAGCTCCGCGTTCGATCGATCAACTAATCACTGCTGTGCGTGAGAGCTTCCAGCTAATGCATCATTCTACATTGAACAATACATTCTTAACTTTGCAGACATGTATGGAACAAGTCATCTTGCATAATGGTAACAACAACTACAAGATCAGGCACATGTCGAAGCAAAGATTGGAAAGAGAGGGTCGGCTACCATTAAGTATTGATTGTACTCGAGATGTCCTAGATAGGATAAGACAGCTGCAGGATAATGAACAGGAGCAGGATAATGAACAGGAAGACTAACAAACAACAGGGTTTTATAAAAACCCCACAATGCCAAAGAATAGTGATACTTTTGAATATGATTACTTTGTTTATGTTAACATTTTGTTTGTGTGGTGAATCTTATTATCCCGTAGGTTTTACATACCAAAAATGTGTAGAGTATTTTTTGCATCAACTATTTCGGAACAGGGGGGTTGGGGTTCTGCACCAATTATTATGGAACGGAGGGAGTATAACATTTATTTAGGCATGGGGGGTCCCAAAGCACCCCATGCACCACCACTCAGAATAGGACCCCTGGTGCTCCTACATATTTTTGGATTTTCACCCATACGAATTCTCAACCTGCTTGTGATATCTAACGTAAGAATTCCACCACCTTAATGTTAGCGCGTGAAATAGCAGAACAGTACAATTGTACATAGTACCTATGTACTACCTATGTAGAACTATGACAGAGTAGGTAAAAGTATTAGAAAGATGTGGATATCACAATAGAAAGTAAATGATGTCACCAATGTAAGAAGAGAGAGTTTGATTGACTGTGAGGTAGGTGTAGAACCTTGAACAAGTGCCATGATACTAGCCTCTACACAAAATATACACCAGGTACTGTAGGATACATACCGGTACATATCACAAGAATTCACCCAGGTGAATTGTCAGATGACCTGTGATATCTTTAATGGCTGCAGTTAGGCTAAAATTTCACCTAGGAGAAAATTGACACATGCTGTGATATCTTAATATCCTTACAGGTGCAAACATACCGGGCGCCAGGGGTCCTCTCAGAATAGGTCTGGTACGAATCTGCTCCGGTGCTGAAGTAGTTGGGTTGTTCTGGAGTGGCACATCGTAGGGTGCCATGGCCGCAGCATATTGGCCCTGGAAGGGATCATGGGAGGCACCGGCAAAGTAATCAACATAGGAAGCTCTGAATGGAGCTGCTGGAGGGGCTGCAGGCATCATTTGGAACGGTTTATTGTTAAATAAAGGTATCAAACGATGCTGAAGCGCTGTGCTTAAAAACTAATCAAAGAACTTGCAAAGCACTTGCATATTTTTCAATACTACTAACTTTTCAGCAGTGCTTGCAAATAAAGATTTTATGACCGTGTGACCTACCTGTCTGTTGCTTCTGACCGTTTTTTGGCACAGAACACTAAACTGGTAGAGGGTCGGTCACCTACCTCATAATTTCAGTACAGTACGTGACTATCTAAGTACATATCTCCCCCATTGTAAACCAGCAATCAAGGCTTGGACCATTCTCCAAATAACATGAAGTAGGCGCGAACTAACAATATTCAGGACGCTCAATTATAACATCCAAAACAAGTGTTGACCAACCTATTGGTAACATCTTGAATTAACTCCCTGAACCATACATTTAAACCTGAAACACGAAGCCTTAGTAACAAGAGAGTAATGTTAATACCTAGTTCACAATAGTAATGTGATAAATGTTTAAATCATCTAAAAAGTATCTACAATGTCAGCGTTGTGCTCAACCATGGGTACAATCACATCATCATCCTGTCATGGTTCACAACCATCATCCCTGTATTCTGCAACATCTTCATCCTATCAGCATTCCACTGTGTTTTAAGCCTCCCTTCTAGGTCCTTACTTTCTTTGCTATTCCTATTCCTCACAACAGCCTTCAGCAAATGATTACTACTATGTGTTGATTCCCAATTGATTCCAACCTTGAGTTCCACCCATACTTCCTCTCTTGGTATATTTAGTATCAATCTTTTGCTGTTTATGAGCATGTCCGGATGCAGATGTAGTTTCAACAACAGGAATATTATGTTCACCCAATTCATAACACAGCTTCCAATATTCCCTGTTATTGTCAAGGATCAAAAAAGCGAATGCTTCATCACTAATGATGAAGCCATCAGAAACAGTTTTCTTTCTATAATTCTGTCTCCAAACAGCCATCCCAGCTATGTACTTGAGGCAAAGGACACAGAAACATTCCAAAGCATCAATATTTGCAGTATGGCGGATGATTGTTACCACTTCACCAGAATCATATGACTCTTTGTCCAAGGTGGGATCACCAGTGGAGCCAAGCAACTGCAAAATGCGCATAAACCCCTTCAAAACACGCGCGATGTAGGCTTGACCCAGATTCTTCTGACGCAAATGTTCAATCCCTAATATAGAGAATAAAAAATAAATCAAGAAATAGTTGGGTAATACAGACCACACATCAATAGATTCTGATTGACATACCTACAACAAGTTCCCTCTTCAGTCTCTGAGTGACATTGGCACACCTATCAAGAATTACCTGCTGAGCCAAATGTGAAGCAGTCATCCAAAGATGTATGGCAGCTGTCAATTGATACTCATCCTTTTTTCTCTACTTCAAATCACAGTAGTTATACAATAGGGGTTGTCATTTATAAAAATCTGAGGCTTAAAAAAAAACATCTGAACCAGATAAAAACAATCTGAAGCTAAAAAAACGAAGTTTGCTCTCATTGGTTTAAAAATGTCCATGAGCTACAAATCTGAAATGTAAAATAATACTCAAATGAGTAGTCTTATTCTAAATCTTACGTTGGAAAAATATTATTTTAACAAAACCTCTGTTGTACTAGCTAGCGCCATCCACTTCTAACTCAATCATCTGAAAAATCAATTCATAACAATAGATAGAACCATACATTCATTCACACACTTTTATACAAAGTTAAAAAATATAATGAGTAGGAAAATCACGCAACCGGTAAACCAAGTGAGATTAACGAATGTCGCTATTGTGAGGTTGAATCGTCACGGAAAGCAATTTGAAGTTGCTTGCTACAAAAACAAGATCCTTAATTATCGCCAATGAATCGAGACTGATTTATCAGAAGGCCTCCTAACAGATTGAGTTTTTACAAACGTTTCGAAAGGCCTTTTTGCATCATCAATAGACTTGCAGTCCGCCTTTGATACAACTGATGAAGAAAAGGTCTGTAGGGTGTTATTAGACAAGGGACAGGTTCAAGTGAGTGATATGGAATGTAATGTAACGCTGGAGAAAAGTACTAGAAGTGTAAAGCAGCAGTTTTTAGATTGTGTGAAAGCAATAAAAGAAAAGGGAATTTTGGAGATTCAATGAGCTAAAATGGAGTTAGCAATTGTTGTGAAGAATACCCAAGGTGTCGATGATTTGATAAAACTACTTGAAGCAGATACGCAGGCTATAATTCAACGGAGAGAACACAGTAGTGAAAGAGTCGTATTTTTTGTGGAAGAGAAAGCAAATAAGGCAATCACTTCCGTAGCTCAAGATGGAACCTTTGATGCTGAAGTGGATGACCTAGAACGCGAGTTGGAAACTATGAATTTGAACAGACTAAAACCCATTTGCAACGGAGGAAAGTGACCGTGATGATATGAAACATTTAAGTCAAAGGAAAAAGTATAAGCAGGCTCAGAAGAAAAGTAAAAAGGCAAAGCGACGTGAGAAAGAAGAGTTGGCATTGAGAGAAGAGAGGATCAAAAAACAGAAAAGGCACATAGAGAAGATAGAGAACTTAGACTTGGCCAACGAGAAGAAGAGCATGATTTTGAAAAGGAAAAGTTTACATCAGAGGTTGGGGAGGATGGGAACAATGAAACGAAAAGCTGCAACACTTGTGGGGGGTCATTTACTCCTGCGGAGTACAGAGCTCCTGTGGATGAAAAGGAGTTCTTGATGTTTGATGCCGATGCATTTTTTACTTGAGATTTCAACTAGCCTACTTTTTATCTTTTGAATTTTGAATGTGCTAATAGCTTTTTTAGTTACATGTTGTTTTAGATGAATTTTATTTATTTCGTGTGCTGGTTAGTTGTTGTACTTCATTAATCTTTCAGATTCCACACCCAAAGAGGGTTCAATTGTACAATCTTATCACGAAAAATTATTTGGATCCCCTATTTTCATTGGCTCCTGGGATGAGAAGCTCCTTCGCCGAATTGTTGGTTTCTGCGTCAGATTATTTTTTTTCAGCGTTAGATTTATGAAATGACAAACACTAATATAGCATCAATATACCCTGGCGTATTCACCAACAAATCTAGTCTCCAGAACAATCCAAAAACGTTCTAGTGCTCCTTTCCTGATTTAGGAAGAAACTTAACTTTTGAAAAGATCTGCATCCTGATAATTTTGACAAATTATCCTTTTGTGAGTCTTGTAGGTCATATAATGTTTTTGTATCAACATTATATGCCTCCAGCTGCACATATGCCAGAGATTCTCTTGAAGCTTCACTGTCACTTCCTTCCTCTCTGGAATGATATCCACTCTTTTGTACCCAATGAGAAGGAGGAGGTGACACAGCATTACGGTTAGATAAGTTACCACAGTGCTCCAAAAACTCCCAAGCAATACCTCTTCTCTGCAACAGGGCTAAATTGGAAAAAATGAAATGGAGAATATCATGGTAATCTTGTACTTTCTCACACGCTGATAAGATGACATTATTTCCTCTCAATTGTTGGACTTCCTCAATGAATGCTGCTGTTCACCAGGTATTCCCCTGTTTCCTTATGTGGCACTTGAATGGCAAACAAGTAAAAGTAACTGGCTCCAACCTTAAACTTTCTAGGTTCGATATTTTCATGCCGTCAATGAACATAATAATAGGCCATAACACTTCAGAGTCAGACCTACACACATTGTCCATGGCCTCTGCCCACCAGCTGCCTGTGTTGACTTCAGACAAAGAGTCATCTTTGTTCTCGTCCCACAAAATATTCTCTTTTGACATTAAGGTAGTGTTGGACAACATATCCTTAATCATGTGTTCAAAACCAATTGTTGTCATGTATACCTGTCAGCCAGAGGATAATTAAATGGGGGTCTTTTTGGGCTTGTACTCATTAACTGCTTTTTCTGTATCACGCACAGTCTTCCTGATTTCCTCAAGGTATTTTTTCCTTGTCATAGGAGGTTCATTCATTCTTGCCAACAACTTCCTGTTGTGCCAAGACCATTTTGCCAAAATATCAAAGAGTTTTGCAGAAATACCTCTGCGGTTCAATGTTGCATACAGGTCTGTCAGAGATATGATCTCGTCTGATGATAGTAACCTTGAGTGATGCTTCTGAATGCTTTGATATATTCAAGGAAGGGAAGATTCTTGAATTTTCCCTGGACAAATAGGTGGAGGCTTGCACGAAATTGTTGGATTAATTGGCTCTACATATCATACTTACCTGGGTTTTGACCTTGCCATGGTTGTTTTGGATCTTGTCCAACAAGAGAGTGACTTTATCCTCCTCGCAATACGGAACTTGATACTTTTCTAAATAATCAAAACATCTCTTCATGCGGTTGATGTACATCTCAAATGAGAATGCCGCCTCATGGTGATAATACAGGGTTTGGAGATTGGACTTGGCAACCTGTTTTCGCTTCTTGGCCTCTGTATCTCCGCCATAGTACTAGTGGGCTTTTAGGGCTTCCATTGCCCGTCTACTACAATTAATACCATGCATCCAATTCTCCACATCAGTGCCAATTGTGAGAGAACACAGGAGAGTCAGCACACATTGAGAAGCATTGCAAAATATAGCACTGGTTTGGGATGCATTGTTGATGATTAGCTGATCGCGATGATCCAGATCTTGAATGAGAGCATTCTTTCTGATGACATACACCAATGACATCCCAATACTGTTTTTAATTGAATATAAATACATAAAGACCGATTTCTCCCATTCAGGCCAGTCTTTGTAATTGAACCTTTTGGGTTTATCAATCAACAATGCTCCCTTGGCAGACTCATACTCAACCTTTGACTCTACGATGGCATCGCAGCAAGCTTGATCATTGAAGTCATTAAGGTTGACAATCGTACCTGTCCTCACCTTCTCACCATGTGAGTGCGATAAGACTCTTTCTCTTCGTATCCCCAAAAGAGGACCCTCTGGCATTAGCTCTTGGTTTCTCCTTGTGTGACACCCAGTTAGTTATCTCCTCATAACTCCAGTATGCTAGGTCCTCAGTGACAGCATATCCATCTCCCTGCAACATCTGAATCTGATGATCGGTGAAGTAGAGGACATCACGCAGACACTGTGAGAGGCAAAGTTCAGCAGGGTTGACTTGGTCAGCTTGCATCTTGTCTAAATAAATTGAGGAGGAGTTGTGGATGGGGAATGAGTTTGGGTGCACACTCTTTTAAACTTACTATATCCCAGCAACCCATGATGTCATGGGCCCATGGCCTACCAACAACCACGATAGTATTGGGCGGGCTGAGTGATCAGTCCAGGCCCCTCCATGTCTAATCTTTGACATGCCTACAGGTCTATCTTCACACCTGTTGTCATCTCATGGAGATTAATCTCAAACATGGACATTCCCGTGGTAGGTTCACATAGTGAAGGAGGTTTAGCCATAGGGCTAATGTCATTCCCATACTATCATCCTTTGTATTGGCCCTGCCTGACTGCTATTCTATGGTTGTCAGGGGCGTTCCAAAGGCATACTTTGCCTTTCCCTGGTCTAACAAGCAAACATGCAAAGACAAACACAAATTCACAATCAAACAAGTCATTGGGTCTGATAAACTCAACAAAACTGACAGTAATTACTACAATTCGGTTAGGAAGATTAAGTAAAGGTAAAGGGTAATAAAGCTATATCAAAGCTTAAAAGGGAGAATTAAATTATATGAGATTGATCTAAAAGCTACTCTTCAACCATCACATGTTCTGGATGTGAGCACACAAAAGTGTGTGCATGACATAGGGGTGCGTAGTACATACACAGTCATATTCGTTCACACCTCAAAATAAAAGTGGCATAAAATATAAACACAGATTTCTGTCTTACTATTACAATAGCAGCTGAATTTGATTTGTACTATTTCATGACAAATGATTTAGTACTACTATAATACTATTGTCATCCCTGATATGGAAACTGACTGAAAAAATATTTCTGTTGGGGACTTATTACTCTACTAAAATCTAAAATATAAACTATCAATACAATAATTTGGCCAAGGCTAGAGATATCAACAACTGTGGTGAGAGATATGTAAGTGCAGCCACATTCAAAATGACATCTAACCGCAATACATAACTTTGAAGACAGAGGAAAAAAGTATACCCAGCAATCAAAGGAATGGATAACCCAATAGACCAAAGTAGTAGGTCCAGCTTCCCTAATTTGTTGCCCCGTGATGCAAGCTCTTGTCTAGTGAGGTCGAGCATAGCTGTGAAGATAGCCATGACTATTTCCCAACCATAGGCTCCATTCACAAAAATGAAATTATGCCTGGGGCAACATTTATTATCAAGAGGAGGATACACAACCACATCAGGGGCCAGCAAGAAGCAATAAGAATATTTTAGATAAAATAGATCTAAAATTGTGAACATGTAGAACCAAAGTCAGTATAGCCAATGAAATTTACTCAAAACTAACCTCTTCCACAGTAATAGCCCAAAAGTTATAAAGAACCATGTCATTGAGAAATAAATCTGAAAGTATAAAAAAATCTGAAGTGCCAGCAGTGATGACTTGGATAGCAGCAAGCAGCAGTGCAATTACGTGAGAATGATCATGTATGTCATCAAAGATATCATGATAAGATCATGTTTGAGGTATAATTATAACAATCTTGCATCCATACATACCTTCATAATTAATTCTGTACACAAACGTAACAAAAAGCATGATTAGAAGGAAATATTCATACCATCATTCTTCATGGTATAAATTAATTTGTGCTCTTTAGCAAAATGTTTGTATGTTGACCTTGCCATATTTGATACATTCATCCTTTTGTTCACCTTCATGGACATTAAATCATCACTTGCCTTTAGTTTAAAATGGATGGAATAAAATTTGAAAATAACCTTAAACTGAAATCATTCGCAAAATTGAAATTTGAAAAATTTAGATGCACTCTAGAGTACTGTACAGTTTTATCGAAGCCTTTTCCTTCCTGTGTTCGACTTCAGTTTTCACCACCCTTCTTTGCACGAACATATACTTTTGATAGTAGATAGATAGATGGACCAATAATATATACATGTTGCTAGAGCACTTGTACAGCACAATCAATTAGAATTGTTGTTTGTAAAATTTGTTTTTTGTTTTTGTTGTCTACAAATCCTTTATTGCATCCGGCAGTTCAATTCCATGTTTTCGCAACAAAGCACGACCCATTTTCTTTTGAGGCAAACTATTCATCAACCCCTTCAAATATATAAACAATTATATTCATGCTCATCCAAATCTCCCGGTCGTAATGGCCCTTTCCCATTGCTACTCTTGGAAGACATGTGGGCCAACGTAATACTCGTTGCAACGCTCAAATTAAAACTCTATGCAAACCCACACATGGGCAGGACAAATGTCTCATCTGCCAACTCTCTCATCTCCTCCGAAATTCCACGATCTTCATCCCCCATAACCACACAAATAGGACCCGCATCCCAATCAATATCTCTCACATCCTTACTTTTGGGATTTAGATCGGACGCATAAATTTTATAACCCTGTACATTTCTGATGTGATGAACCGCTTCCTGACACGACCCATGAACAGAGATTGTCAACCATTGTGCAGAACCCATTGCAGTTCTCATGCCCCTTTTCTGATTCAACGCTCCTTGCTTACCACTGTACATTTCGGCATTGTTCATGAATTGCCACATCTACATTCTGTATCCCAAAAGAATCAATAGTTCTCAAGCACGCCCATACATTGGAAGGATTACTCGGATTTTCAAAAAGGAACTTGCTCCGTTTGGTCCTCTGACGAAGGACACTACCAACACGTTCCAATCGATCGGGATTGATGTATTGCTCCAACAAAAGTGTCGCTTGACTCACTGTCTCTGGATCGAGTTTTAAAAACGCCTCGTTGGAAAGATTTATTTTTTGCGCCAGGGCTGCTTTGTCCCTTTGAGCCTCCTGTTATGCATCAATCATTGACAATTCTCCAGTAGCAATAACTTTAGATCCGTTGTTGAAATGATGCATTGTCTTCTTGTTTCTTGTTGGGATTGTTAGAAAAGTCCTCATACTAGTGATCCCAAGAAGAATGCTGAAGCTCGTTTTGGGATTTAGGGTTAGGGTGGATTGAAAGGGACGTTTCGAGGAAGAGGACGACGAATGAAGGAGATGCAGCATGCTACGCATCTGTGAATTCTTTGGTAGGATCACAAAGGTAGCTTTAGTTGATGAATGCGAGACCAATGATGACCTATTGACAATCGCGGCACAAGTTAAATTTTTTAATCGCACACAGCACACACATTCGCTCGAGTTACAGCCGAAAAGAGAAAAAATGCAAGGTACCCTTATGCAGCCATTCTGTGAAATATATTAGACTAAATTAGAACCACTTCAGAACCTCTGTACCACGGGGGTGAGCGAAAATGATCCATACAACACTGGCAGGCAATAACGGCATCTACAGTGTTGTTCCCGGCGGCGGTTTTGGGAAGAAAAGTATCCTGTGGACAGAAAAAGGTACATTTTAAATCTGTGGCAGACTCTGTGCCAGAAAAAGAAAGGAAAAAACAAAAAACGATCATTTGCCGAAGTAATTTCTGTGATGAAATACCCATTAATTGACTTTTATTACACGAAAAATAAAGAAGTACTCCGTACTCAATTATACAGTTTTCTTCTATAACTTTCACACCATAATCTATACTCTGAATTTAAGGTCGAGTTGGTGGAGAAAAGATTGCTTTCAGCACAACACAAACATGAAGATGACGAAGAATGGTTATCCGTATTTCCTCAGCAGCCTATTGATTCCATTATGTGTTTTAACCTATATAACAATCAGTATCTTTCCTCTCGACAGCAGTGCCAACAGTCATTTTCGTACCACCATCACCGCATCCTCGCTACAAGAAGACCGTTCGTTTGTGTTCTTGGAACAACAACAACAACAAAAAGACATGATGCTCGCCCAGCAATACCATGCTCCTGACATTGCTACTAGCAATAAAACACATCAAATTAATGAAACTTTCTTGATGACGACTACTCCCATCGGCAGTCGCTCTAATGATAGTTATAACCCGCCCTCGCCTCCTGGCAGAGAATCAGTTGATATAATTGTCATGGTGATGGGTGAAGCTCAGAACTTCCAAGTATGGCATGATCTATGGAACAACTATCTGACTCATGAACCTGAACCAGTTGTGCTTGGAAAGAACTACAGTGAATATAGTCATATCATAGCTCCCACACCCAATGCATCAAAACTATCATTTGTGTATGCATCCTATGATAAGCCTGTCACCACACGATATAATGAAACAAACTCAACAAGTGATTATAATAGCTACATGTTGAGAAGTCATAGTAAAACAACTCGGACCATTTACATGCCCGGCTCGACATGGACGCAGGCTCGGAATAAATTAGCAGAAGAAGCCCTGCTGGATGAAAGAAGACGTGGCAGGAAATATGACTATTGGGTATTTCTAGATGACGATGTGGAGTTTCATTGTAGAAAGAGGGAAGGTGGAGTTATCTTTGACAAGAAACAAAAAATTGAAATTGGACAAATTTGCTGGAACAGATTTTTGGACTTTCTTAATATTGATGAGTTAATTCCCCAAAAGGCTACATTGTTGACTGTCAAAATGGGCAAAGTCAATTTTATCAAAAATTATGGTGCAGTTTCAAATGCAGATCCCTTTGTCACAGCTTTCAAGAGGGATAGTTTACAGTATCATTTACCATATGCCACTCTGAGGGAGGGAATGTCAGAGCATAACAGTGCTTATGTTCAATACTGTTTGATGTTTACTTGCATGAAGCAATCTGCACTATATATCCCAAATATATGTGGATGGAACAATGACCATAGACCATATACACGAGGGTTTAATACATCAGAAATAGCAGAAGCTGCTGTCCAAAATTATGGACCATACCTCAACATGCAACATTGTGATAATATTGAATACTATGGAGCAAGAGATAGCATTAAGGCACCAAATGCATCGAAACTTGACTTAAAGATTCCTTCAAAGAATGAAACTTGTGAAAGTATAAAGTATCGTTTTTATGATTGGGAGGCAAAGGTGTTGAGCAACTGATAATAATTTCAAGAGGCAAGAAATGGTTCATATACTAGGTTTGTAGCAAGGTGTAAGATAATTTAAATTGTAGGCTTTCCCCTGACCACTCTGGAGTATGTAAAGATATCACTGCATTAACAATAATAGTTATTATCCTTTTAATTGAGTTATGAAGCAAAGCAAGCAGCAACAGTAGGACAACAATACTCTTGCAAATGTACAACTCCGTTCTACCTAGTAAAGTTGTGAGAAGCATCAGCACACACCAGTATAATAATGCCTTCAGTCATTATAATACAACTTTAGAGTAGAGTAGTTGAGGACTAGATGATATCTGTGAAGATAATGAACATTGCGGAGGACAAAAGTCCCAATGGCTGATGGATAGCGATTGGCAATCCATCGATAACGGCCTTGGATAGAATAATGGACTCAGGAAGCTCCGGGTGGCCTCTAGAGTGGTTTTAGCTACGATGTCCCCCATGCGAAATACACCTTGCAATTATGAATTTTCACTTGAGCATCCAACTTCCATTTACTACTAGAGTTTAATTATAATAAATAAGAAGATACTTTTGATTGATGTCTTTTTGAGTTAGCTAATCTATTCTACCCTTCATTAGGGTTATACCTAGGATTTTCTCACGCTTCTTCTGTGCTAATTAATGATGACTCAATTGAAAGTATAAGCCGGAATCATGGCGAGAAACCCAAGAACCACTAGAACTGCGAGAGCGGAGCAAGACATTAAAAGTTGCAGGTTGAATGACCAAGATCCCCAAGAAGAAGATCAAGGTCAAGACCCTGCAGCCGTTAAAGATATCACAGGTCATCTGACATTTCACCTGGGGTGAATTCTTGTGATATGTACCGGTATGTATCCTACAGTACCTCTGGTGTATATTTTGTGTAGAGCTATTTTGCTTACTACTGGCTAGTATCATGGCACTTGTTCAAGGTTGTACACGTACCTAGCAGTCAATCAAACTCTCTCTTCTTACATCGAACACTAGCATTTATTAAATTATTCATATTATTTTACTTTCTATGTGACATCATTTATTTTCTATTGTGTGATATCCACATCTTTCTAATTCTTTTACCTCCTCTGTCATAGTTCTACATAGGTAGTACGTAGGTACTACGTACAATTGTGCTGTTCTGCTATTTCACGCGCTAACATTAAGGTGGTGGTGGAATTCCCTACATACTTTTAGTTAGTACGTGAGATATCACAAGTGAAAATCCAAAAATACGTAGGAGCGCCATGGGTCCTGCAAATGTACAACTCTGTACTACCTAGTAAAGTTGTGAGAAGCATCAGCACCAGCCAGCATAATGGTACCTTCAGTTGTTACTACTTTAGAGTAGAGTAGTTGAGGACTAGATAACATCTGTGAAGATAATGAACATTGCGCGAGGACAAAAGTCCCAACGGCTGATGGGTAACAGCCTTGGATAGAATAACGGACTCAGGAAGCCCTGGGTGACGTAGAGTGGTTTTAGCTACAATGTCCCCCGTGTAAAACGCACCTTGCGATTATGAATTTTCACTCAAACATCCAACTTCCATTTACTACAGTTTAATTATAATAAATAAGATACTTTTGATTGAAGTCTTTTTGAGTTAGCTAATCTATTCTAGTACCCTTCGTTAATCAGTGCTCAAACCCAGGGCTATACCTAGGATTTTCTCGTGCTTCTTCTGCGCTAATTACCAAAGCAAGAAATCCAGCCAATGAAGATGGCAAATCCAGACAAAGCAGCGCTCGTCCCAAGAGTTCCCATAGCCAAAGCAAGGAATCCAGCCAATGAAGATGCGGCACCAGCGCTGCAAGCTCCGGTGGGACAGGCGTATGCCCTATGTCCTGGCCAGATGAATCCGAATGCTCCTCTTGACTTCAGCAAGGCAATGGAGGTCAAGATTTACAACTCTGCAACGGAACCCTTCAACAAGGACAAGCCATTTGACAGGGGATAGTTCCGGCCTAATGCAGTTCATGATGGAAGTTCACAACCGTACCAATGAGCACGGCGGGTGGACTGATCGGAATCATGGCTTGTGCATTATCACTGTGACAGAGAACAACATCACTGAGAGGTACAATTTGACCTCTTAGTACGGATGTGTCTCCATTGATCAGGTGATCGTGAGCAATACTGTAGCTCTGCAATATGGAATGAGGAAATCTCAGAATTCCATGATGTTGCACAAGTTACTGATGGGATATCTTTCTTCCATTGGTAAGAACAAAGTCATGACTCCTGAATATCAGTGGAAGAGGATTCAGGTGAACTGTCAATCATCGGGTAATGTTCTTTTGAATATCATTGCCAAAATTGCGAGATCCCAGATACTGCTTTGGGTGCAAATGTTGAGAAACAACATCACCAATATGAGTAGCAAAATAGCCAAAATTGGCCAAGACATTGCAAAGTTCAATGCGTATGTGATCAAACAGGTCCAAGGGTTGGCCACATTTGGCCAAACATATGATAACATTGTTGAGTACCACTTGCTTCAGGCGTACAATTTGTGCACTGATCAAGTCTTCCATGCGTACTTGACAAAGATCAAGGATGAGCATGAAACAGGAGAGAGGAGTTACACATATGATCAAATCATGAGGTATGCTGTGAAGAAATTCCATCTCATGGTGCAAAAGTGTGAATGGAATCTGGGAAAGGGCTCTGTCGATGACAAATTCCTAGCCTTGGAACCAAAATGAATGGGAGGGTCCTGAGGAAGGATGGAAACAAGAGTAACAAGAAAGGAGGATCTCCGGGGTTGAAGGAGATCAAGCCCTCTAGGTATGCTCTGAAGGGAGGCAACTACACAAACTGTGCCCATCGACCCATCGAATAATTGCTTCACGTTCTGATTGGCTCCCGGTTTCAAGTATTTCATGGCATACTGTGCGAAATTTGATCTTGATACCAGTAGCAACAACACAGAATCACTGATAGCCAGTGCAACTCTGATTAGAGAACAAAGAAGACAAAGTCAAAAAGACAAGCTATCCAATACCATGGATACTAATTGTCGAAAAGACAAAGCAACCATATTTGCTGACAACCCCAGCTTGGGGTAATCAGCAGAATGATCAATGCCATGTCATCCCGAGCAAGGATGATGAGCAACATGGCGAAATAGAAGCCGATCGGCAGCTCCTGTTGTTTGGTCATGTATCTTTTCAATGATCAAAAGAGATGACAAAACAAGGAATTATCCCCAAGCAATTGGTGAAAACACCACCACCAATGTGTGCTGCATGCGCCTATGTGAAAGTAACACAAAGACCATGGAAGGGCAAGGATCGAATCGATTATGAGGAGATCAAATATACCAAGCCAGGTGAAATGGTTTCGGTAGATCAGCTAGTCTCACCATCAGCCAGTTTCATTGCTCAAATGACTGGTAAAGTGAAAACACTAAAAGGAAAGGCGGCATTCAAAGCATATGCTGTGTCACGAGGTGTGACTATAAGAGCCTATCATGCACAGACAATGAAATTTCTGAGCAAACAAGTGGTTGCATGACCGCGGAAGCAAAAGGCAATGAATAAGATTCACCGGTGTGCATGCTCATCACACGAACAGATTGGCTCAAAAGCGAATAAGAGACCTTCAGGATCTAGTGCAAGAGATGCTGCTACACGCTAGTACGAAATGGAAAACTCATATCACAGCAAAGTTATGGCCGTGCGCAATACACACAGAGAATGAAGTATTGAATTCAACACAATGTCCACAATTGAAGACGAGACACACTCCCCAGCAGGTGTTCGATCGAACGAAAGTGCTCCGGAATCCAAAACATTACCAACCATTTGGCTGTCCAGCACCTATGTGCAACACCGCTTCAGGCAGGCAACGCTTATCACAAGTGGAAGGAACGAGCTCAAGTGGGCGTATATCTTGGATCATCCCCTCTTCATGGACAAAATGTTGCGTTGGTAGTACTCAATCTGAGCACTGCTGGCTTGTGAGTCCACAGCACAATGTCCGATTCGATTCTAATTTTGATACTGTAAAATCTTGTGGATCGGCATCCTTATGGCAGGAAAAGGCGGCATTCCTCAGCAAGAGAGATAACGAAACGTACTCCGACACCCACTGGAGAGCCTGCTTGCAAAAGATGCAAGCAAGTACACTTCAGCAATATGATGCCGCCCACCAAAAAAGGAAGAAATGCAAATTCAGAGGGAGGTAGAAACGATGCTAGCGATGGGGATCACGCAAGAAAACAAAATGGAGATAACAACCAAAATGCAAAACGAGGCAAAACGCCCCTAGGCAGCAATGATGCTCCTAGCCAAACTCTGAACGATTCCCCAGGGCTATCACCGAACGTGGTAGAAGATGAGTTGTAACTCCCAGAAGTACAAGAGCCAGCTAGAACTCATGGAAGTGCAAATGGCATGAGTAATGAGTCCATTCAGCCACGCCTAGTACAGGCAATGAGTGTGGAAATAATCAGAGACCTTTATGATGACATGTCGATGCAAGGTGAGATATTTTGTTTGGAAACAATGCATCCCAATTGGGACCCATACGATGAGCCCAGAGGGCCACTAGCAATGAAGGCGAGCGCCAATCCAGATATTATGTATCATCATGAGGCGACGCGCGAGCTGGATCGTGATAAATTCAAGTAAGCCATGCAAAAGGAGATCAATGATCAAATGGAAAATGGTAATTTCGAAATAATAAAGAGAAAGGAAGTGCCAAAAGGAGCGACTATACTTCCAGCCATATGGCAAATGAAGCGAAAACGCGATATCTTCTCACAGCAAGTAAAGAAATGGAAGGCGAGACTGAATGTCAATGGATCGTGAATGAAGAAAGGAATTTATTACAACCAGACATATGCTCCAGTAGCACCTTCCGTTTACTAAAGTTTAATTATAATAAATCAGATACTTTTGATTGAAGTCTTTTTGAGTTAGGTAATCTAGTATTCTACCCTTCATTAATCAGTGCTCAATCCTTGGGTTATACCTAAGATTGCTTTTCTCAGACATCAATCACATATTATAGCACTGCTCTAGAAAGGCCTACCGAGTATGAATCATCCGTCACAAAAGTGCCCTCTAGAACTCTCCCAAACAAAAAGGTCGTCCATCAACAATGTTGTCAGAAAACACTGTATACAGTACCTAGGGTACAGTTTATGCGCATGGGTAGACACAAGACACACAAAAGTTTGGTGCA
>JAAMXU010002134.1:0-14454 GCA_019693545.1 Chaetoceros muelleri
TTCATCGTGCCAATCAGAGTCAGAGAGAGTTCTCCATTTGATCCTGCGATCTTCCAGTTCGTTCTGGAAAATCTTAGGAAGTCCGTTATACTGGGCTCTGCGAATGACTCTCGCATCAACCTCGGACTGGAGCAAATTATAATCCGCCTTTCTTGCAGTTTCTCCTTTGTCGGACGGAGCTTGCAAGTAGGGAATAATCTCATACATGTAATTTACTGTGATTGTCCAAGCAGTTGCGATCATCCTTAAAGATCAACTTGCCCAGAAACCAGTGCATGTACTGTTGTTCAAACTTCTGGTACTGCTGGAGAAGGAATGCCTCCTTCTCCTCATCAGTTGCTCCGGCATCGGCCGAGAGCTTAACCCTTAAGCAAGGACGTCTACATCTGTCTACATTTACAGAGCTAAAAGATCCTGTAGAAGTCTACAGCAATTTATACCAGTAATGTCTCCCCCCCATGCAGAAACGTAATGTTAATCTTGAATAGGCTGTGACTCATGAAGTAGGATTCAGATAGACATAATCATTACATAGCATGAAATCTTACATGAATCTTAACAAGATTGCACTCTTAATTAGAAGAATTTAAGTGATTAATTTAGCTTCTTTTATGAGTTATTATCAGGTTTTTCCACTGTATCACACGTAAAAACTAGGACTCCTCTGTAATTTGTTTGCCTTGAATGTAATGATAACTCATGAAATAAACTAATTTTCTTTATAACTAAGACTATGGGATAGTTAAGAATCATGTAAGATTTCATGCTATGTAATGATTATGTCTATCTGAATTCTACTTCATGAGTCACAGCCTATTCAAGATTAACATTAAGTTTCTGCATGGGGGGAGACATTACTGGTACAAATTGCTGTAGACTTCTACAGGATTTTTTAGCTCTGTAAATGTAGACAGATGTAGACGTCCTTGCTTAAGGGTTAATCTTGTCAGTTCCTCCCTTCTGAAGCAAAGCTTCATAGAGGGAGTAATCCTTCTTCAACTTCGTGTTGTGAGTTTTGGTCATCAACCAACCCTTCATCTTGAAGATCTCTTCAACAGCTCTTCTGAGCATGCTGGCAAAAGTAGACTTCGTCTTTGGGCCCAACAGACTCTCAAAGATACAAAGGCATTTGAAGCAATCCTTTGGACCCGTGATTCCTTGCTTAGGAAACACAAGCTTGTCCAAAAGATAACGGGTGTGCACATACCGTGCAGACTGCCCGTGCAAGCTCTCGAGCATCTCCATCTTGATCTCGGTCAAGTTGGAGCGCTCATCTCCGGAGGCAGGATCGATCCTGACCTTGAGAGAAACCTTGGGAGGTCCGGAGTCATCGTCCTCAGACGTGACATCAACAAACGGTACGGACAGATGCAAATCCGGGAACTTCTCGCCAGGAGCACGGCGGGTACCGGTGACCTTGATTTCTTCGTTTACGGACATCTTGAGAAGGGGGAAAACTTGCTTGCTTGCTTGAGAAAGAGAGAATTAAAAGAACGACTTTGAATTCAAAATGCCTCACCAGGGCCGAGGCTTAAAACTAGTTGCTAGATTAAAAGATAAAATCGAAGTTAAAAGAGATTGTTTTATATATATTAAAAACTACTCCACTAGCGTCGCGCTGTCGGCGAGAGACTTGTACAGTCTAGAACCAATCAACGATCTTCCAACGGAAACTAATTATTTAAATTATTATCTAAATAGTCTAATAATGATGTCATATAGCTGTCATACTAGATTCTACATACATGCTACACGGCAAGTTCATCACTTTTCAATTGGGCATCAATCACTTCTAATTCATCATCAACATCCACCTCGCTCATTGTCACCAATGCCATCATCTCCCTGGTTGATTTCCATGTCCTCACCTGTCCATTCTGTCTCAGTCTCAGTCTCTTCATTGACCACTGCATTGTTCTCATTTACAATTTTGGCTTGACACAGAAGCAAATCCTCTCGTGTTCAGGGTTTTGCTTCTCATCACACTCTGTATTAAAGACTTTTTGCTATAATTATAATGAAACTTGAGCTTACTTTCCTTCCAGCTTTGTTCCTTTCTTTTGGATTAGCCTGCAGAACCTCATTTCCATAGCAGGGAACAGGGCCTTTTGTCCTGTTGCTTGATGGCATGGCTCTAAATTTACCAGCATTCTAGAGCTTGTTCTCTAGCCAAACTCCATGATGGTCTTCAAATTATCAGTATGACACCAACAATTTCTCCAAGTTACAGACAAAAACTTTTCGTATTTTTGGTCACCACCTCATCACACCTCGAAAAATCAGAAATCCCTTTCCCTGGATTCTCTTTTTACCGATCATCAAGCTGTGTAATGATTCTGAATTTCTCCCATAAACTTCTTGTAGTTCTACAGTACTAATAGACCTACCATGATTTCCACTCCTGCCATCTACTTAGAGGTTATTATAATTCATAACTTTCATTGTGCCACCATTGTTACTAAACTCTCTTCTTGATTTTGATTTTTTGTTTAGCTCCATCTCCAACAAGCATGATTCATCCAGGCACTGAAGAGAGGCGGCATGATCTTTCATTGGGTGTGTCAATTGGTACTCCACCACCCAAAGCTCTTCAGACGTAAATAGAACAAAAACATCTGTCTGCCCTATGAATGACACTGATTGCTTTCAGTTTTCAAAATTTTGCTCTTCAGCACCAAGTTGTGCTGGTAAATGGTTTATTTTGTGTTGCACACAAATCACTTGCCTGTCCATCATCCACATACACCACTAACACCAAATTCATTCTTGTCAGGTGCAATAATAAATGACTATAGACTAGGGTAAAATTCAGAGTGGCTCACAATTATTAGAAGTCATTAACAAAGTTCTTCATTCTCATAATGGGACCATATCTATCCAGCAATTATGCACCATCAGAAATAAGATACTAATTCTTGACCTGGTGCTGGTGAAAGATGAAGATCTCTCTCTGCTGCGAATTGCGTTATTCAAGTTTTCCAGGTAGATCAGAATACATCTACGTCAATCATAGATAGCAGTGCATTTGTTTCTTACACAAAGCCACAAGCCTCACTAGCTGAAAGGGTAGAGAGAATGCTTGGAAATGGTTCGGTTCTACAGGACCATCATCAATAGGGGTACTAGTGAAAAATAAAAATATACTGATCACACATATATGTGTTATGTCAACTGTTCTCATACTGGGATTATATGAAAAAACATGACCAAAGAGGACGCCAAAATAATTTCTTAGTTTCACAGCCATGGTTTTGGTGTTTTGTTTCACTTCTAAATGTAGTAACATTGCTGTAACAGTACAGAATACTGTTTCCACAGAGGCAGCATTGCTAAGGATAAACTGATGTCGCTGAAGTGTATGTCCGAGACCCAAAGTGACCCAACAGATTGCCACTATTATCCTATTTTTGGATTGATGCAAGACTCTGACATGTTATTTCATCTAAAGAAATTAGCTGCGTGTATATATACTACCACTACTACAGTATGATAATATTAGATTTCCAAGTATGAGAACTAAATTTCTATCCCATTTACTTGTTTCTCCATAATCAATTGATCCTCTATCCATCTATTCATCCATCCTTTCTAGAACCAGCCATGCAGGCCTACCTTCTGGATCCATCGAGTTGGAAACAAGTGCCTCCATCACCTTTTCAAATGATACACCATCCGTACTGAACATCATACGAGTTGTTTTTGGTCGACCTATTCCTCCAGCCATGAGCTGCCAAGTGGGCATTTCCATCGTAACTTGTGTGGCTGTGCAAGCACGAAGTAAGTCTCCAACCTTGACTCCTGCTAGCTCGCCGTTACTTCCCTGTGCCACCTCATCCACGGTAGTAAATCCTGGCATATCTTCCCTTTGACCCAAAACAATACCAAGAGGAAGATTTGCTTGTACGGTGATGATTCGTGATTGTTTCTTCTTTTCATTATTCTCTTTAGACGATACAAGCCTTGGTGGAAAGTCGCATCGTTCCATGGCGACACTGCCATCACTTTTCAATATTGGTACTTGGGCAGAATATCGTTCGCGAATATCCTGTTTTTCTTTCAAGATTGCTCGTTGTTCCTCATCGTACTTTCTTTTCTGCTCTCTTTTGGAATCTTCAAAAGATTCAATTTCTCTACGAAGTTGATCTGCTTTTTCTTGAAGGATACGGGCTTGTTGTTGATCATTGACACTGTCGAATAATGGTGGGAGGTTCCTTGGTGTAATTGTTCTCGTTGTAATTATTCGAAGAACACCTCCGGGAAGGAGAGGAGACTTCTTGATAACAAAGCAAGTGGCGAAGTGAAAGAGTAGAACAGTGCAGAATAACGATAAGATCTGGGAAGAAAACAAAGAGACCCTCATCATTCCTGGTCTCTTCATACCATATCTATCGATAGATCTATCGAGAGGCTGGCGAAGTTGATTTTGTAGGAAGATTGTAAGGAGAGAAGAGAGAAAGAAAACCGGTAGATAATAGATACACTTTTCTTTCCTGTTTCCTGTACAGAGTACGTACGATCACACATAATACTCTACTCTCTAGACTGCTACTGTACAGTGTGTACGATAATGGTACTGCTGCTACCTGTTGTGGTACCACGGTACCAACTTGACTGCTACTACTACTATCATTATATGGCAGCTGGCAGGCCTTCAACCTTCAATTATCATACTTGACCTTGGGCCTTGGGTTACAGATTGTTCTTTATACAATATATTTTTGTAATAAACAAACCTAATTTTATCCATCCAGTTTGTTGAATGATTTTATTCCTTAGCTGGACCTCCGTATTATACACTGGGGGTTGCAGATTTATTTCTCTCAAAATTCACTTCCAATAGAGAATGCCTAATCAACATGGTAGCTTGGCAAGTGGCACCCGTCAGACTGGTAGAGGAAAGGAACGAGATCTCCCTGTGCCTTCTTATGAAGATTTATCACTCACAAGAATAGATGAAGAAACTGTATTGAATGCAGTATACGGAGATGACTTTTCGAAAAGAAATGGGCCATGGGGATCTTCCATTTTGTGCGTCAAAGTGAGACCACCGGATACCGAACCAAGCAAGATTGGTTCTCAATTGACGTGAGTTTCATGCGATCTGACTTGCTTGGGAATGAGTTTGTTCTTTGTTCCCCATGTATTTTTCAAAAACTCACACATATATAACAAATCATTAAAGTCTCACTGTTCAACCAGGTAAAAAGTACCCCTATGTACCACCCATGATTGAGTTTCAAGATGTCAAGGGTTTGGGAATATCGGAACAAGCGAAACTCAAGCGACAGTTAAATGATAGGTGTAAAGAACTGTCCAGTATAGGATCTGTCATGGTTTGTGAATTGGTTCAACTGACTGAGGACTTTCTTTTTTCCCATAATAATGATCCAACAATGTCGGCATACGATCAAATGAAGGCGCGAGAAGAGCAAGAAATGAAAATTAAATTGGAAAAAGAAAGAACTCTTCATTCCTTTATGAATCTCACTGATGACAACTCTTCGCCATCTAGAATTATTGACGATTCGCAGCATTCCAAGGGTGCTCGTCCTATGGATTCGATTGAAAATGATAAAATACAAAAGGAACTAGATAGACAACAGGCTGCATTGATGAGAGCATCCGAAGAAGAGTATTCTCAGAATGATGATGAAGTTGGCTACGGAGTTGACTTTAGCTTTGACGATGAAGAAGATGAAGACGGTGATGACGACGATCAAAATTATCAGTTGATTGATCCATTAGAAAAAGGTGGAATATTATCTCGTTACAAGAGTGATTTTATTGAACTTGAGGAGCTTGGGCGGGGTGGTGGCGGCACTGTGTTCAAAGTACGTAATCGTTTGGACAGGAGAATATATGCTGTGAAAAAAGTTTTACTTCAATCTGAACAAGGAAAAATGAACCAGTTGGGAAAACTTGAAAATAGTAAATTACGTCGTGAGGTGACTACTATTTCCAGGATGACGCATAGGCATATTGTGAGATATTATCAAGCTTGGGTAGAAGGGGGTGATAAGGTGGATGACAAAGAACACGGTGACGATATAAATCAATTAGAGACTCAATCTGATGCTCATGAAAATGGGATTCAGATCGATCCCTCTTCGAGCTCAGCAGTATCTTCTAAAAATGAAAGTTCGGGTCAAGGATTCTGGGGGAAAAAACCTTCATCCACTACAAATTTCGACCAGACATTGGGCTCCAATGTCGATTCCTCTTGGTCAAGCGATGACAATGATAGTAGTGATCTTGATGGAAATCATGAGTCCTCATCAATACATTCAGAGCAACATGTCCAACAATTGGATTCAGATGACGACTTGTCAATACTAGGTACTCCTTTGACGAGAGGTCTCGGATTTGAAAATCCGTCTTATTCGGATCTTTTCAAGCGTGCAAGGAAGGAGTCAATAGCTTCTTCGGAGGAGTTGGATTTTCAGTCATCGATGATGGATCAGCTTTCTAGCCAAAAGATCAAGGGCGCTCGAAGTACAATGTACATACAAATGGAGTATTGTTCTACAACGTTAAGACAACTTATTGATCAACAAAAAATAGATCAAATGGAAAAGAATGAACTTTGGAAAATGATAAGGCAAACTTTAGAGGCACTAGCGTACATACATAAACGCAAAGTCATCCATCGTGACCTAAAACCTGATAATATTTTTCTTGATTCGGAGCACAATATTCGTCTTGGTGACTTTGGGTTGGCAACAACAAGACCAAAGAAATCTGAAGTATCACCATCTATCACAGCATCAAATATTCTCAACAAGAATGATGTGCACATAAGTGATGCTGAATTATTATCAGAATCTGTTGGTCCTCCAGATGTCACAAATGACACAATAACAGGTGGTGTTGGAACTACTTTTTACATAGCACCAGAGCAAGCTTCTCGCAATCAGTCCAAAGGTAAAGATTACGATATGAAGGCCGATATCTATAGTCTTGGTATTGTAATTTTTGAAATGTTTTATTCATTTTCAACGAAAATGGAGCGGGCTACGATACTGCAAAAACTAAGAGGAGATGATCAACAGTACTCTACAAAGTTGCATCTCACTGAGTCGGACGCAGCAACAGCAATCTTAGATACTAACGACTGGAAGCTACAAGCTACTCGGAGGTTTCCTCAGAAATTTTGTGAGACAGCTCCCAGTGAAATCCAAAAGCTAATACTTTGGTGTCTTGAACGGTCACCAGAGAGACGCCCCTCTGCAGAGCAACTTCTTGCATCCGATTTAATACCAAGGCAAATGGAGATAGACCATCTCTATTTAGAAGAAGCCTTACAGACAATTGCGAATCCTGAATCTGAATCTCATGAGCGTATTATAAAAGCACTGTTTGACCGTTATACAATGCAACACGTTGAGATCACATATGACACTGATGATGTGGCAAAGATGCAAAGAAAGTTCAGAATTAACAGTACGAAGCACGGCACACAAAGGGCTCCTCATCCTATTGATTCGCTAGCGAAAAGCTTGGATCAAATTGGTGGTTTGACTTCCAGAGACTTGCAAAATATTCGTTCATCTGCAATGAATCTACTGGCCATGTCCGCTGCAACATCAACTCTTAGGCGCGCAAAAGGTGCGGGGAAAATTGCAAAAGGCGAAGTTCTACGAATTGCAACACAACATGCATCATCTGTCCTTGCCATGAGCTCTGCTACTGCTGCAGCTGGAAAGGGTCACATCGACGGTGTAAATGGTGCAGATCCACGTATAATAAAGGTGATTTGTGATCATTTGGTGTATATATTTGAGACACATGGTGGGGTCCCTCTGGACCCTCCTTTGCTCAGGCCAAAAAGTCAAGCAGATTCGCACAAGATTGAATCAAGTGTTTTGCCTAGCCTGTTTGATCCTGCTGAAGTTATTAATGAACGGGGCACGAATCTTCTACTACCGGAAAATTTGCAAGTCAATTTTGCACGTGCGGTCGGAAGAGGAGGTGCAGCGCTTTCAAATGTGAAGCGATACACGATTGGGAAATCATATTTGAAGTCGATATCAGGAGGGCATCCACGAGAATTAATGGAAGCTTCATTTGACATTGTCCTGGAAGGTCACGGTACGAAAAATGAATTCTTCACTGCTGAAACTATAAATGTTGTTTCTGAAGCATTTCGAATTTTATCAGCCAGGCCGCGTAAGTAAACGAATGTCTTCTACTTCACTTATAATTCTTGTACTTACAATTTTCTTTTACTCAGGGACAAATATTTATGAAACGAGCTCAGGGGTCGTTCAACCAATTTGGTTTCTCAGGCTCACGCATACACGGTTGACAGATGCCATCCTCGATTTGTGTGGAGTGCCATTAAAAGAGGCTCCGAGACAAGCGTGTCATCACATACTTACGCGTTGTTCTGCGCCACCCCCTTGCTTATTGAAGATGACTTCCAAAGACGGGAGACACCTTCGAGGAAAGACGAGCTCGGCTCATCCAAAGAAAATCTTAAATGAACTTGTCGAAAGCGCGCTCAGTGAATACGGATTGCCTCAACCTGCTGCTTTAAAGCTACGGGCTTTTCTCAACGCCGGCTGTCTTCCTTTACCTCTTGATGTCAACGCTGCCCTTGATGCCCTGCAAGAAGGAATCAAGAAGTTGAGATCCATGGATGACCAGAAACATATGTTCCCTAAACGCCAAAAGCGCTACGAAGATGTTGCCAGGGGTTTACGCAGTCTCAAAAACTGTATCACTGCAATGGAGGCAATGGGGATTTATAGCGGAATGCACGCTTTTGTTGGTCAAAACCATCACAATCCTGCATACATATCGATAGATCTCGGACTTCGCCAATCCTCGCAACATTATCATGGTCACCTTTACTTTCAAGCTATCATGTTGACAGAAGATCCGGATTCTGTTCCTAGCAACGACACTGTATTAACTGGAGATGGGAAAGGAATTAAATTTGCAGAGGGCGGTAGATATGATGATCTTGTTCGTAGATACAGACCTCCAGGAAATTTTGGAAGCTCGCAGTTAGACGAATACACCTCGGCCCCAATTCCTGCATGTACTGGAGTTCGTCTTTTTATTGGTGCATTTGTGGAGCGCATTTACGTAGAAGCTGCTCTAGAGTCTAGGATTGAACTCGAACACACATCGGCACTTACAGCAGATTCTAAAATCTTACGGCGAGCTTTGGCGGTGCCATTCTTGACGAGGCCAAGTGTACAGTGCATAGTTGTCAGTATGAATGGCTTTGATTCCACTTCTTTACCTGAAAGGGCTATGGTAGCTTCACATTTATGGGCAAAAGGAATTAGCGCTGAGTATATCCCGCACAGTGGTGTAATAATGAGTCTTCTGCGAAAGAATGCGTCGGACTCTACTTCTTCAGATACCAACGACTGGAACCTGGATCAGCTATGCGACTTATGCTGTGTAAGTATTCGAACCGTCTCATCCATCCACAGACTGCATGCCTTATAATGTATTGTCACTCACTTTTTTATTTCCTTGTTGACTTACAAATAGATACTCAGCATTCCATTTGTTGTGGTGGTCCAGCAACATTTATTGCGAGAAAGGAAATCGGTCCGACTTCGTCACACGCTTGATACTTCCCCTAATGGAATACATGAGATTTTCATTCCTCTATCATCACTTGCATCTGAAATCAAGGATCGTTTGTTTGGCACAACTGCATCTAAGACAGGTATGAATTCAGACTTTGAAAATTCCATCGCACCAAACACTCCATTTGAAAAGCAGGGTCGTACTTTTTCCTATGGCGGTGAACCTTCTTCCACAACTAGAGGGCGTAGCACATCCACAGCCGCTCCGGACCCCGAATATATTTACATCGACGCGGATCAATTTTATCTCAATCTCGACAAAGCTTCCGGCAGAGATCCTAAAGTCAAGCCTCTTCTCAAGCAAATGAAAAAGATGCAGATCAAAGCGCACCCTCTCGTCAAAGAAGAGCTCCAAAATATTTTGGCAGTCGACTTACCTTTTTCAATTGTAAGAGAATTTAATTCAGAAGTCATGTTCAGTAGCGGGCACAGCATTCTTAACTCTACATCAGAGTTTCTCAACAGACATCCAAAACACAGAAAAACTTTAAAGACATTTGCCATGTGTTTGGATTTTTTGTTGCGCCGGAACGAAGACTTATCCCAAGAAGGAAAGCATACTTTGATGAGCTTCTTGGTGTATTCACAACTAGATGATAGATTTGATCTCCTTACTCTCGAGACTTCCCGGAATGCTCGTTCCCGAAATAATGGTAAAGGAAACGAATCCGCTAGTGGTAACTCTAACAAGACAGGGAAACATATTAGGAGATGAATTGAATACAATTCATGATTGTCAGTGTTGGTTTCATAATGATTCACCCCCCCCTCCCCGCCTTGGACGAAGTTTCAAAAAAAGGTTGCAATTACTGAATTATTAGTATAACTACAATCAATCGTATAATTAACACCACTCCTCTTGTAAACTCTTTTCCCGCTTGTTCTGCTCATCTCTTTTTATTTTTTCCAAGTGTCAAAAGAATAATGTAATCCTAACTTTGGTTTGGACGGAATGTTGTTTATACTGTTGTGTGCGTTTGTACTGGTTTCGTTGGTTTAGGAAAGGAAATTTGATAGCCATTTGAAACCATCGGCATATCCCATCCTTCGAATCACCGAGCACATGTAAAGCTCAATAGGCCTTACACCCGAGTCTTTATCAGGCTTAGTATCCTTGCCATAGGTATCCATAAGCCCCAATGCATACTTGAGCTCTTCTTCACTCGCAGCAGTGGGCATATCAATTTTGTTACCCAGAACCAAAAATGGAACATCCTGCAACTCATCGGATGTCAAAAGAGCATCCAACTCTTTCTTTGCCTCTGGAAATCTACCACGATCAATGGCATCCACAAGGTAAACCACTCCGTCCACGGTAGTGAAATAATCTTGCCACAAACGACGTGCTGTTTCATGTCCTCCAAGATCAAATGTTTTAAATTTGATTTTTCCAATAATCAGTTCGTCCGTATTTGGGTGAAGAGTCGGTACGTGTACTTGCACACGATTCTCCTTGAGCATGTGGAGAAGAGTTGTTTTTCCGGCATTGTCGAGACCCAGAAAAAGGATTTTAGCGTTCTTATGATAGAGTCCTGTAGAGTGAATGTTACAACAAATGTAAATAGATTTTTTAAAAGAATATAACGATAATGATGAGCATTTGTGAATCTGCCATGCTTATCGTATAAAAGAAAGAATCAACGAGATCAATAACAGTACAGTACAGACAGACAGACAAGGACGGCCTGCAAGCTAAACTGCGAGTCGAGTCCAATGCGTTACTCGATGCCTTCTTCATCTGAAAACAAAATAAAAAAAGACTTTTTCAAATACAATGAAAACGAACGCTCCATGATAATACATCAAGAAGGAAACAATCATGATCAAACGAATACGCAACGGATCGAATCGAATTGCATGGGATCGAACACGAATACTCCATCTGCTTCCTCTCTAGAGCTAGACCGGTAGATCAATGACCGTCCGCTGCCCTTCTCTCTTTCTCTCTCTCTCTCTAGAGAGCTCTAGTCACACCCCTTTGTGAAATCCGGATAACTTACCGAGACTCGCAAGTGCGCTATACCACCAGTCAACAAGAAACATGATTCTCGATTCAGTAGAAAGGAATATTGATTCAAGTAGTTGAGTATTGAAATAAGTTGCGTTAGTGTTTGGTCAGTCGAATGAAGTAACCCTTGATTGCACGCAAGTACAACTACACACTGTATGTAGTAAGCATTTGTAGCTACTACTGTTGTTACTGTACGCGTTGGGGAGGAACGTAATATTGTTACGTAGAGTCGTTTTATAACCGTTAGGAAGGAAAAGTGCATCCGTCGTCTTTCTTCTCCCTTCTCTTCTCTTTCCATCATCTAAATAGAGAGCTCTGTCTGATCACAATTATTATAAAGCAATTAATTTGCTGCAAGAAAGGAAACGTTAACTAACTCATTTATTTTAGTCAGTTGAAAATGTTTTCTTGGTCGAATAAGGATGCTTCTTCGGGCACAAGAAGATCCGGGAGTAAACAACAACAACACACTCATCAACAGCACATATCTTCCTTTCTTACCGATCCCATCCTAAAACCGTCCACACGCAAAGTGAACGATTCAACTTATGATACCGTATTTCAAACCAAGGATCATAATGCTCTCATACTCAGAGTTCACTTTCCTCAATCTCCTGCTTCCTTGCCTGCTCCCAAGATGACACTGGTCGGCATTCGAGCGGTACATCCGTGGATTGATTCCAAAATGAGAGTTATAGGTTACGATCCTATAAAGTCCGACTCCACGTTTGTCAAGAGCGGGATACTCCTCGCAAAGGCCGTGAATGACGTCGTGAGACATTTTCAACTGCATCCACCGCAACAGTTGGTGGTTGTGGATGCTGGACTACGTCGTCTTCAAGAGAGTTTGGGACAGCAATCGCAGTTGCAACCGCAGCGACAGCAGGCGGGTCACCAGCATAATGCAGCAACAGGCCCGAGTGTCACTCACTACAGTAACAACGCTCATGCGAGCGGGTCTGCTACTCTACTGCCCCAACAAAATGGTGCTATAAAAGGGACATCGGAACCCAATGGTACCATGCCTCAGCCCTATCATCTACCAAAACATTTTCGGGAAGTAATTGTGCTTTCACCAGAAGATCAGCAACAGTTAGGGGCAACCATTCGTAATCTGGATATTCCATCTGCTCCTTCGTACTTTGAACAATTCGAGTCCATGGATCGAAAAACCATGACGGAAATGATAGATTCTCCATCAACTTTGTTGACAGAGGGAGGACTGGCTCACCATCCTTTGGTGGAAGAAATACTTGCTTTGAAACATACAATTATGGAGGCCAACCTACAACAAGCAGAGTCTAATTTGAAGCAAGAAGTAGAGTTGAAAACCTTGTATGATGATGTGAAGAAGTTGCAATCCCAATTGAAAGTAAAGGTGGAAGAGGTGAATCAGTTGCAAAGGAGGCAAATGGAATTGTGCAAGCCAATGGACAAGAAGAAAATTATTCAACGGCTGAAAAAGGGCAAGAAGGAAAGTTTTGATGAGAGTGAAGATTTGGCACATGATTGGTTACATGGTTCAAGTCCCGGAAGTAACTTGGATGAATTTATTGATCGTTTTTTGGAAGTAAGGATTGTGCATCATGTTCGAGCAGCGAAAATGGAGCGATTGGGAAATGCGCAATGATTGATTGATTGGTGATGGATTTGTTAGTTTTTTGTAGTAGTACAATAGTACATTTTGAAAGTAAAATGTCATATTATTGTAACAGTCAATAGATTTTTAAAGTGAAACTTTTAGTATTCAACCGACAAATAATGCCATGTGTAACACACCGAATGTAGGAATAGAATAACCGAGGCAGCCACAAGTAGCTTGGAGAAGCTGTCATATTCTACCAAGTTTCCACCCTGATCATAAATTTTGATAAATATTGCACAGCCACTGCAAAATAGAATATTGGCGAACCAAGACAAAACAAGAGAAGCAACCAGAAAAATAGGTCGTTCCATGGTGGATTTGTTCGTTGTCATCGTCATGGTCGTCGCAGTCATCATCATTACAAAATTACAAGTGATGGATACGATATTGAGAGCGCTACCCACTAGCCACAGTGAACTCCAAATGACAAAGCTAATGGTAAACGCACTCAGAAAGAACAAATCACGAAACAAAAATGTGGATGCAATGAACCAGAGTCCTCCAGCTGTAAGAGTTAAAATTGAGATAACCCCTTCGACCTTGTTGTCATGAAGCTTTTTATACAATTCTAGGGATCCATGTAGTAAATAAAAAATGGAGCCGGCCAATAGGAAGACAAACGGGTATTTTAGATTGGTCCTAGTTTTTCTCTGGAGAAAGTACGTCCCACAAATGAAAAATATTGCCATCAATACTAGAGATAAACCAGATAACACATCAACTTCAGCCTTGTCTTGGTTCCTATCGTACCCACCACCATTGCTACTTCCAGACTCTGGGTCGATGGTATTATTATTGTTGTTCGTCTTCTCGTCGCCGTCTCTTGGCGTGTTTTGAGTTTTTGGTGCATTCATGGATGGGAGGAAACCTTGCTCTGCACGGAAATCGTGTTTCTTGGAGCTACGAAGAAAAAAGAAAGCATATGATTACTGGATAGGATATTGATAGATTTGTGGCTGGTGCTTTAAAACAACAACGACGCAGGCAGGAGCGAATGAACACAGCTTGAAGAAAAGCTGTACAAACCGCAGACCATTTTCATATGGTTGCTCATCACAACTTCGTTTAAAAACAGGATATAATTACAAGTGTGCGTTGAAAATCATTTCCTGTTTATCACCAATCTTATGCTCATCTGCTCATCTCTTTTGAAGAAGTTACAGATGTTACTCTGTATCTCTCTTCTTTGA